>OX336374.1:33912548-33982414 GCA_946902895.1 Fragum fragum
GTGACCGCAAGACATGGCTACAGATAAAAGAGATATTTTGAATTTCATAGCCAATTATCATAATAACTGTTCCACAAAACCTATGTTGTGGGTACTGAATAGAATCGTCTCTTCGAAACGATTCAAGTGAATACCCAACATATGGTTTTATTCAGAAGCAACTGAAGAAAAAAAGAATTTCCCTCTCTGTCAAGCCACTGGTCATTGATATATTACCATGACGACGAAATGTCCTTATATCTTTAAACGACTACGACATGAAATAGGAAGACTGGAAAAGGGGGCGTCCATACCAAAACAGACCGCCATAAAGCATAAACAATTAAAGAAGTGTGTTATTTAGATACACAAAGCGCTTGCTGAGTAAAAACTTGGAAATGATAAAGAATGGACAAATAATGCAGAAAGTCACTAGATGAAACCCAAGGTGATATTGATATCTGAGTTCGTGACTTTTTATATGAATATTTAGAAGAAGCTTTTCATCTTTGTTCTTTATAAGAGGCAAACATATCGTCCTAGTAGTATTAAATGAATAAAATTGTTGGTCAAAAAGAGATATACTACGGGATGCTACAAACCAAGTATCAATATTCTAGACTGTCTAGTTTTCGACAAGAATTTTAAGGATTCACCTCTTAGTATCTATCTATACAGGGAGGACCCGGGTAAAGGCGACCCGTAAGCCATCACATAAACATACTTTGTAGAAGTTCACTAGGAGATTCTATATATACCAAATTCAATGCTCTACTATTTCTGGTTTCAGAGAAGTTGTGTCTACGTTAAAATGGGTGTGTCCCAAAAATAAACCAAGGGGCATCATACGAATGAACTTGGTAGAGGTCACTAGGGAGGTGTATATCAAATATCATAGTCTTTTGTCAGATAGGAAGGTTTTCAATTATTTCATTATAACGATTTTGTTGTCATAGTAACCACAGTTAAGGGTTACTCTCAGTTGTTTAAAACCTGTTATAATGCAGAGCTTCACGAAAGACACGTATCTGCAAAGTTTTATCATTTTAGGTCAAATGGCTCAAGAGAAGATGATGTTTGAAGAAAATGTTGACAGACACTAGACAACGACGGACGCTGGACGTTTGGTGATCACAGTAGCTCACCTTGAGGACTTTGAACTCGGGTGAGTTCAAAAACGGATACTTATTCTTACTGAATCTTAGTAACTAGGCACTACAGTAAACCTGTAGATTTAGAGACTCGCAAGCAAGCAGGTTACTTTTAGCCAATTCCCAGACGATAAAATTAAAGACTGGTCTAAACTGAAACAAGTTGCAGACGGCAATTAAAGTCTATGAAGTTCTATTTTTTTTTTTTTTTTTTTTTTTTTTTTTTTTATGGGTAGAAAACATGGTGGAAATGAAGTAATTGCTTGATAAAAGCAATTTTCTTCATATTACACAGTGTTTTCCTATTTATTTTTCTTCAGGGGCGTCAAAAAGCGTCATTGTGTGGGTATGGGTTTAGAAAGCATTAACAAATATTACGTTCGCCTGGAAGTGTTGAATGGTGAGAAAAAGTCAAAATAGGGGCTCCATTCTTACATTTAGAATGATTTCTCGACATAATTTGGATTGCTTCTTTGAATGTGAACTTGCATGCCAAATTGATGTTACAATAAAGAATTAACCCTTTTCGATTCCATCTCGTGGACACTATTACAGAATCCGCGCAAATTGTGTGGTGACGATAGAAGGTCCATGCCCTCTCCAGAGTATCGAACTTGGGACCGACGCACAACCCTAAGACCCCGGAAACCGATAAAATATTTTGTTGTGACTTAGGTTAAAGATTCCAAACGTCTTCGCCAAAGTTGAGATGATATCAGTACCTGGACCTCTTGCTAGAAAGGTTCGATCTGAAAATTACTTTCAGTTCAGAAGAAAAGCGATCACCCTTTGTCCTGATTCTCCTTAATGCCCTTTATACATATAGTATTAGGGTTGAAGTCTTGCCTGTGACCCTAGAGATATTTCTTTAGATTCCCATAGGCTCTCGTAAGGACAAATATTCTCTCGAAAGAAAGCCTAATATCTGTGTTACAATTGTGTACGTAACCCTATAAATAATTCCAGTATAGGTCACAAGTCCACTATGAAAATTTTGCTTAACAGAAAACGAAAAGTTTCAAAATTATTTTATGTTGGCAATATAAAATATCCCGTGATCGGATTGATTTCCGTCAATATCTGAATATTGAAATTGATTACATGATAATATCGTCACATTCACGTGATATTACGCCTTTTTTTTTTTTTTTTTTTTTTTTAGAAAACAGACAAATGGTTGAAGAGAGAGCCATCAAGAAAACCAACAAGAAGCCGACTGATTCTGCTGACAGAATCATCGGGAAAATGGCGTCGTAAAACGGTTATTTATTTCAAAAGTTATATTAGAGAAAGATCATGTCCGTTGGAAATCCTCACCGAAATGTCTTCGTGTTTCTATGACGTCATATAAAAATTTTAAAAATATATATCGTTATTGAAGTAGGCTCATTATATGCAAATAAATCAGTTTTATTGGTCACCGAAAAGGAACCGGGATTAAACTATAGTTGAACCGTTCTGAGAGCCGCTACTTTTCTAGTAATGATTTTGCTTTATCGGTTGGTCCATATTGAGGAATAGTGCATTGTCCTGACAAATATAACACCAATCAACAATTTCCCATGTAAAATCGGGAAATTCATCGACAGAAAATTGATGAAATTGGAACCTATAGAACCTTTAAGGAGGTGTCAATTAGATGATGCAGATTTTGTTAAAGAACATGAAGTTTGTCTTAAGCAAATTTTTCTTCTTTTTGAAAGGCGAAATTGTGTTTCTTGTGTTCACTTTTGCAAAAGCTAGTGTATCTAGTAAATAAACTCATTTTAGGATCGGTCAATCCGTGTCTGTTTACACCCATTGTTACTTGTTCTTCTGTCTACGACCAATCTTTGTTTTAGTTCAATACGTTCAATAGACAGTTCAATGCGTGACTTTTTCCTTTAGCACATTCCAACACCATAACGAATTTTGATGCCCCTCGAGAAAACCAATTAGGTAAACATTGTGTAAAATGAATCAATTTCTTGTAACAAGCAGCTTCTTCATTTTCTACAATGTTTTCTAACCAGAAAGTTGAAAAAACTAAAGTTTCATAAACTTTAGATTATCGTCTGCATCTTCTTTCTATTTAAACCAGTCTAGAATTTTTTCGTCTGGTAATTGGCTAAGCCGCCGTCATCAAAGAAGCAAAGTCAGCGAAAATGAATTGCTGTCGTATTTTTGTTTCTCAGATCTGAATTAGGGTCAATGAACTGAGATGAGAGAGAAACAGTTTCTTGGGAAATAAAATATGATGTTATCAATATTATTAGGGAGAAAATGAAAGCAGAGCGGTCATCAAGTAATTAATCATCTTTTCGAGGTTGATACACAATCCCGTCGATCTCAGAAAAAAATGCATTGATATTAATGCACAAGTCATGTTTGCATTATGAAATGTTGTCTTGTTTGTGTTAGCTTTGCTTGCTTCGTGACATCTTTATAATCTTCTTTTGTCAGAATTCGAACGATTTCTACTTTTTAATAAGACAAAAGCGAATCGATCTTAAAGTGTGATATTGTCTTCAATAGTTGTTAAGAAGTTAATCAATCAAAACATTCGAATAACCAATCAAAACATTCATTTAGGCAGGAATGAACTTTGAACTCAAATACTTATGTCAGGCAATTGTTTTGTTGTTTTTCGTTTGTTTGTTTGTTTGTGTGTGTGGCGATTTAAACGTCGTAACTAAAGCTTATTCAAACTGTGGTAACTAGGATCTAAACGCAAATCTACGATTTGCCTATTTTTTTCCAAGGCCACATATTTTGCAAAAGAATCTCATTTATTACCTTAGCTGAACTGCCTTGTCGCAGGTCAGTGGTAGGGGCAATTTTGTTGGTTTGATGACTTAAAGGCTGTAACTACAGCGTATTTATTAGGTCGCCATCTACCACTTTACCTTATTTGTTGCATGTTACCAACCTTTTTTTCAAAGTAACACTGTTTAATCCTTTCCTGTAACTACCCCCCCCCCCCCACACACACACACTCTCAAGGATTTTATATTTCACAGATTTTATACTTAGAAAAATTGTGGAAAATCACCAAGCGATTTCTCTTTTTCCCGCAATATTTTCTACAACATAGGATGGTTTAATTTGAAATTGAATGCAATTTTCGATGGCGTTTGCAACCTCTTTCAATTTGGACCAGTCGAAAATGTCCAAAACACGGGGAAGGGTTATTATCTAAGTGAAACTTCCTCTTTTAGATCAGTCGGCTCGGTCATCGATTCGTCAAATTTGGATAGACTAAATCTAAATCCCCCACGACGACTGCTAAATTAGCTCACAATTAAAGAGACGGCTTCAAGCCACCTGCTATCCTTCCACTTAACAAAATATTGGATGCATTTAAGATTGGGCAACAGACTTAACGGAATTCTCAAATGTCTTCTATCAAATCATTCGTAATTCGTACAATAGACGAGGGAAATGCTGGTGTGATACAAACTATTTCATCAACGTTTCGCGACATTATTAGCTGCTAATAAAAAAAGACGAGAGGTAACACAATTAATTTTGTCGGGAAACACTGTAAATCTTTTGCATTTGTATAAACAGTTCTTCGTCTCAAAATGGCTCAAAGCTGTTATGGTTTGCCTTATTAACGAACTACCGGTACATGTGGACTGTCCGCCCTCCTCTGAAACACCCACCCACCAACGAGAAATTCTGAAATCGGCCCAACGTTGGGAGCCTCGAACGATACCTTAAACTTTCGTAGCCTTTTGTATTTCTTAGCGAAATATAATGGCGTAGGACCCTCGAATGGTGTCGTAACTTTTGTAGCCTTTCGTATTGCTAGCGAAATTTAATGACGCAATGAATTCGTCATAGCAACACACGAAAGACAATGTTCGGTGATACCGATATACTACGACTTAAAGCTGTATTTACGATATTTTTCTCGCCCAACAACGCCCAATGTCGTCTAAATAATTTCATGTCGGAAATAAGTTTTACCGTAAAATTGATTCTGAAATTCTGCGATCTGGGACCGTGTTTGACTTGGTCTAAATACACGTATAACTAGGTTAATGAGTATTTGTCTTCCCTAAGGTCTTTCATCAAATACATGTCCTCGTAACCTTCTTGGACTAGGTCATTTATTCATCCTAATTCGGTCATTATTGTACATCGCCCTTATGAGAGTGAGATTATCAGTTGGAAATGGACGTGTGCGTGCGATTTTGGAATCGTTCTCTAAATTTCAAGGCAGAATATTTCTTAGGAAGCCCGCCAAGTAATGACGACAGGCACACAGATTTATTATATACCTATAAAAGATATGGATTGAAATCTGGCTATCTAATACAACTTGAAAGAAAAAAATGCTTATTCGGCGTGTCCCAAAAAAACATATTCGCCAAGTACCGTTAAGCACGGACTACTTTTTAGAGTATTGACGTTCGGGTTTTGTTTTATTTATTTATTTTTTTTTTTTTTTTCGAAAAGTTGGTTATTTCAGAATATTCTTTATTTCATGTCCTAAAAGGTATATAATAAAAGGAATGTTACAACATTGTGTTTTCTATTTGTTGTTATCGATAACTACAAATAGAAAAAAGCACTGTTGTAATATTCCCTATTTATATCTTTCCGTATGTGAGCGCATGCAATGTTGAGTAAGTGCGGTTTCATTTATAGTGACATTCCAGTCGTCGCTACTGATTCTTGCTACCCCTGTTGAAGTGTACGCTTACAGCATGATGTTCTGTTATAGCATTGTAGGAATCACTCTAAGCTATATCTTTGCCGGATTGGGTAGGTGAATTTGTGTGTGTAACAGTGGTAGGGTCAAATTCTTGTCCGTAGTATATCTTTTACGTTATTTAATGGATGTCAAAATGACGTGGCACAGTTCTTCCCCATTGAAGAGTACTAGTGTCACGCGTAATGTTCTATTTGATACCCCCAAGTTCAAGGTCACAGCTGAAGGTCATCGGACAAGCAATTATGCGGGGACATACATTGCTGTAACACGTTTCTATTTTTACTTCTTAGATTCAATATGAGATTTTATCAGACCAACAAAGAATGTTATCAAGATTCCCCCTGTTTTAACCCTTTCTTGTTCAAACCCTGGTTTTTACGTCCTTGTGATTTTATGGTTGAGAAAACATTGTAGAAAAAGAAACAATTGCTTATGATAAGAACTGTCTTCTTTCTGTACAATACTTTCTACCCTACTGAATGTTTTAAGTGATGTTGTTTTGTTTTGTTTTTTTTTGGGGGGGGGGGGTTAAAATTTTGAATTTGGTCAGTTCTAGAATTTGTCAAAGCAGGAAAGGGTTATGAGGATACAACGCCGTGAATTACGATATTATTTTATCGATGAACCACTATCAAAAACAAGATTAGCATCCATAGTCCTAGATCGCTCACGCGCAAATAAGGTTGTCAATGATAAAAAATAATTTCGCACTTTGTGTTCATTAAAACTAAAATGTTATCAAAACAATTATGAAATATACAATGACGTATTCAAAACATTGGAATGTAACGTTACAAACGTCATAATGTAACGTCATTCAGAAAGGATTTCTTGGACAGTGGATGTATAATTGATAAAGCGACTTTTGATATTGATGCAGCTGCAGTTGTTGTTGTTGTTGTTGTTGTGTGGTGGTAGTGTTTACATATAAAAAGTACTCTCAGTTCTTACAAGTGAGATTACTTTAAAAAAACAATTAGAATGTATTTGTGTTTGGTAGAATTAAGTCAGGGTTAGGGAAAAGATACTGTAGCGAAATAAAAAGAAATATGGGACTTTGGTTGTCCGGTTGGTTAGTAGGTTATATGGTCGATCGGTTGGTCAGCCGGTTGGTCGGGGTTTTTTTATTTGGTTGTTGTTGTTGTTGATTTTGTTGTTGTTGATTTTGTTGTTGTTTTTTTTTTTTTTTTTTTTTTTTTTTTTTTTTTTTTGTTTGTTTTGTGTTTTGTTTTGTTTATTTTGTTTTGTGTTTTGTTTTAAAAGATAAAAGAAATAAGCCTTGGTTATTTCTTAAACAAAAGGGTAACACCGAATATTGACTATTTGTAGGACACCCATAGATCTTGTATAGTTATTCATTTTGAACGCCTTCGATAAGCTGAAGGTACGATGTTTTGTGGCCAAAGTGTGATATGCTTTTGAATTAGTTTACCTGGCAAGATTAAAAGGAATTGGTGCTTGCCAACTCATTGCAGCATAGTAGGATTGGGGTGTGTATTTCCGTTTATTTATGGTCGCTATCGTAGCACATACCAATATGAGCTAAACGTACACGATGGATAGCACCATCACACGGCGCCTCGGTTTGACGTCTCATCCGAAGAACAGTAAGTTTGTTAGTGTTGGCAGCGGGGCTATCAAATCCACGATCTCAAGTATTAAAACCGGGTGTTCTACCAATTGAACTAATGGGGCCTACTGGGATCATTGAACATTGATAATCGATCAATGGAGATAGGGTCTAAACATGTGTTCTTTGGTAGCTTTATTGAAAACTTCGCAATCATAAATAGAGTCCCATTGTTTCAAATAAACCACATTTTTTATATGAATATCGGACAATACCTTTTGAGTTATAATTGGATAATCTCCGGTATAATCTAAAAATTGTTCGTGCATTTTTTTTTTTTTTTTTTTTTTTTTTTTTTTTATTTATTTATTTTTTTTTTTTTTTTTTTTTTTTTTTTTGGGGGGGGGGTGACAAGGTTCGAAACTCCGTCTTTTATGCGAAAGATGTTTTTTACTGCATGCATGAATGTTATGTCATAGAGGAATACATACTGACAGACTACAAAATACTTGCCACCGCATTTTGGAACGAGGACGGATAAAAATTTGAGGGTGTTTCCATAACATTTACGTTCGACGTCCAATCATTTTCAAATATTCACTGGTACAGAGTACAAAGGGTTTCGAATTTCTAATTTTCTCGCGAGATAACATTTTTGCAATTCAGTTTAAGTGTATTTATTTGCAAGGTGAAGAATGCAAGTATTCCCAGCCAGGTGCGCATAACAGCGTTTATGCAGGCGATTTTACGACGCTTTGACTTTTTACTTGAGAAAACATTTAGGAAAAAGAAGAAATTGCTTGCTACAAGCAATTTCTTCTTTTCCAACAATATTTTATTACCCTGCAGGTTGATCACTTCTCAAATTGCATTTCACCTTTAATTGTAGTCTGCAACTTCTTTGAATTTCGAAAGTCTAAAATTTTGAAAAAAGGGAAATAGTTAAACATGATTTCAACATTATTCGAAATTCTGCCGACTGATAGAAATGTTGCATTCTATTTCCTTTCAAATTTTCTCAGATTACCTCCGATTGATTGATTGTTTGATTGATTGATTGATTTGGATGTAACGCCACTTTTAACAGAATATTGCATTCATATCGCGGTGGCCGGAGCACCTAACACTGAATTCCTGGTATTTTTCACACCAGTACTACCACTACATCCTTTCCTAGCCTCCAGCTGCTATCCCACATAGGTTTACGATTATCCACCCATTGGTGAGAGACGAATATCGGAAAGGATATGTGCCGCCGCCGTGGATCGAACCCATAATATCCCATGATTAGATTTCTTCCGAAAAACCGAGTTCATGGCGAAAAGATATGCATTATTTGTCGATGAGATCTGGCTGCAAATCGACGGATCGCTGACCACGCCCACTGACTCAGACAGGAAGTTCCTCTTAGATATTAAAAGCATTATTTTGCGAAATGTATGACCAGTAACATTTGCAAACCAAGGCTGTCAGAAGACAACAAAGCTTGACTATTCCTAGAACTGGATAGTAAAAGCCATTCAGAGGCAATTTCTTTATTTTGAACAATATTTTCTACTTTCTACTTTTCTACTCGCTGCCGGAGAAAATTTGCTATTCAACGCGACCTTCGGTCTCGTGACATATCAAACTTTTACTCCGCATCTATATCGTAAGATAATTTTCCCTATGTATCACCTGGTAACCAGATATAAATGCTTTTGAGTGGAAGTGTAATGTTGGTAGAAGGAACAAGAACAAACAAACTTAATGTTTAAATCTTAATGCATCGAATACCTGTATTCGAGTTAAAGGTCAGATAGCGTTTTTGTTGTTATTATTATTATTGTTGTTGTTGTTGTTGTAATTTATTATTATAACTATTATCGTTGTTGTTATTGTTGCTGTTGTGTTCTATTTCGTTCAGTTTAGAAACACTATCGATCAATATATCGTCGTTGTCTTTCTAAAAACATCGTAACTACAGCTTGAATCAAGCTGTAGTTACGAGGTTTTAGTACGACAAAGAAGATATGCAGCTGAAACACTAGTAATTATCTAGTAAGATAAAATTCTGATCCGTCCAGCGAACAGGGACGTGTGAAAGCACCGACCCTGGTCAAATGACACGAACCGAGCTGGCTGATCAATTCGAATTATTTCCCTTTTAGCAGATTTTCTTGATTTGGGATGGTCGTTCTACCTCAACATTTATTGAAAAAACTAAATATGCTCTTTATGCTCTTTATGAAATTGTCCTCTTCCGAAGCCGGTTTTTCTCAAACATTTGTTTCAAAGAGTTGCCTGGAGGTCCCTCCTTTCGTGGCATGTTATACGCATTACCTAATACACTGTACATTTAAATGACAGATCGCTGACCACGCCCACTGACCTCCGGTATGACAGTTAGGCTGAGGTAATAAATAGAGGATAATCAATTGGTTACTCCAGATATTAAAAAATTTTCACGAGGTTGCTTTGTTAGGCGTTGAAAAAACGAGTGCCCAGCACGAGTTTTTTTAACGCCTTACAACGCATCCTCGTGAAATATTTTTTCATATCTGGAATATCCAGTTGATTTTTCTATTCATTATATTTCTTATTATTCTATTTTTTATCAAAATCTAGAAAAAAAAATCTTTTTGATAGAGAAAAGTGCGGATGAATACATGATTAAAAATTTATAACAGAGAGTGAAACTGGAAAGTGTTATCGTCACTCCAGTGACGATATCAAAATTTATTACACCGAGAAATCCGAAGATTTCACAGCAAGGTATTTAATAAACGTATTTATCATGTAAGACATTTGGTCAGTAGCATGGGCAAATCGTTGGTTTGCGACCTAAACTTTGTAACTACAGCTTGATTAAGCTGTAATTGCGACGTTTAAGTCACAAAACAACACAAATACTGAGCATAAATGTCGCAGTTCAACGTTCATTTTCCGGTCTGAAGGAATGATTTGATTTGTCAATGCATGACAGCGGCAATTCGTCATTTGCCAGACTCTGGTCAAATTTTCAATTGTTTCCCATCAATACAAGAATCATTTGTCCATGCCCTTTTCATATCGAAAGTCTTTCCATAGATATCCAAATTATTCAATTTTCTACACAAATTACAGAAGGCCACTTCAGCCATGGTTTCTCGTTGAAAAACCCTGTACATATCCTTTCTTTTCAAATATTTTGTATACTCTTTTTCATTCGAGCTTAACCATTTCAAGAACTCGGCAAGTTTCGTTGGATTCCTGAAATTATCAGCGTCTATATAAGTACCTTTCGGCAAATGGTTACCGTAGTTACGCCCACCTCTTACAACTAAAACTATATCTCTTACAAACCAAGTAAAAGATTTTTCCGTTACGTAATCTATGCAGTAAGAATTCTCAAACGCGAGATAGAAAAACGTCTGTTTCACTATTTTGTCGTCACAAGAAGAGTAGTCCCATTTTGGACACGTACGATTACTACACTTTCCAAATATATCGATATCAATTGTTTTATTCATGTTGTTAATATATTCTTCCCGTCTGCTTGCAGTATCACAGTGGCTAACAAGCCATGCAGCTATAACATTCTTTTTACTATATATCTGTCCATATTTCTTACTTTCGATTCCAGTCGGATTATGATACACCTCTTCTTCATATTCAAGGTATTTTCGTTGTCTTAGTATACTGTCTGTTTGTAAATGATTAAACGCTGTCTGGCTCGAAAGATATTTAGGATAAATGTAACCGTACATATAAGGAATGTCTGAATCTGTTCTATAAGTCATAGACCAGTTGTAATATAAGTTCCAGAGAGGGTTTTTCAAGTTGGCATAATTGAGGTATAGCGGAGATTCCACTGATGTGAAAATCATGACTTGATTTGGACTGTCCCTAACCGGAAATGGTCTACTTGGACTGCTCCCTTCTATGATAACAGCATCCGCCCCATCTGTATATTTAGAAACAGTCACGTGACAATTACTAATGATACATCTGGAAAAGAACACTTTCATCGGATCTCCTCTGAGCATTCCATGGTGGGGTTTATGAGCCACAATATGTATTGTCCTATTTTTCATATTGCTGTAACTTACACGATTCACCGTTTTCGCTACATTTGTATTAGTATCCAATGGTCTTGCGTTTAATTGTGCCGGAACAAGTACTGATGCAATCCTATTGCCCAGTTTATGTTCAACGACTAGAATTACGAGAAAAGTAAGTATGACAACTGCATAAAAGAAATACACCGAATACGGTCGGCAAAGTGTCTTTCTGTTTTTCATCTCTTTTTCTGAAAACAAACAAAATCTATATTGACAAAAGTTTTTTTTACCCTTTTCATGCTGAATGTTCCTGTTTTGAAAGAATGCATAGGCAAAGATCAGCCTGCACATATGTGTAGTCTGATCTTAGTCTACACCTCCTGCTTGACCCTTTTAAGCCAGAAGTTTTTGCACGATAAATTTTCAAATAAACAATAATTGCATCCAGTACTGTGAGCACTTTGATTTGAATGCAATTCTGAAGAATTCAGCATGACAAGGTCTAATAGACGATGAGCTGTAAAAGGGTTAGACAACTAGGCTATTGTTTAAAATGCTATGTTTACACTAAGCTTAATAATTCGTTTTAATTCATTTGCATGCATATATTACTTAGTCACAATATTGCTCCTCGGGGAATTTGGATTTACAACACTAAGTAATATACTATACATAATCACTCTAATTTTTAATATTTCAGCAAAAATGCCTTTATCAAGAAAAAGAAAATAAATCTTATATTCTAGATATAAGATTTATTTTCTTTTTCTTTATAAAGGCATTTTTTCACGTTTGCTCAGCCAGGTAAAATTGCAAGTATGACAGAGGTAGGCCAGAGTGGTTATTCTTATACTCTGTTTAACCACACGGGGTCTCGCAGGCCAGTGCTTTTCATTCCAAAGTTAATTTACAAAGAGATGAAAAATTAAACTTTGGATTAAAACTATCAACCTGTTCTAATCCAGGAGTTTCGTGGAAGACAGTAGTTTTCTCTGATATTTGTCTCCTTCTACAACAGGAAAGGCCGAGGTACAATGCTGAAATTATATCCGGCACCCCACGATTCCTTAACCCTTACTATGCCGAATAAAATGTTTATAATTACATCGAAATAAAAGGACTGAAAGCATCGTGCGGCTCTTATTGTTGGTCAAAATTTCTTTGCCAACTGTTTTATTAAACGATTCTAGCTCAAAAGGGACAAACAGGTGGTGTACACAAAGATCAGACTGCACATATGTGCAGTCTGATCATTGTATATACCTCCTGTCAAAACAGGAATATCCCGGGTTCAGCATGACAAGGGTAAATATATGACTTAGAGTTGCAAAACTTAATTTCGTACATCACACCTGTATTTGTTACTTAAAGTTACTTCATTCGATTATGCCGTAATTCTTTCTATATGAACAGACTTATGTAAATACAATACAAAAAAAGTTAATTGCATTAAACATGTTCACAATGTTTACAGCAAATAATCAGACAAAATACATGTATTAACGGAATAAAATATCATTTACGTGATCAAGTTAATTTCTTCGCATAATACAAATATTTCGCCAAATAAAAAACCACAGAATTTGATATGAGACTTGTTAATTTTTTAAACCGATTGCCAAGTATGATAGTGACGTAAATAGTTACGATGAATTAAACAGATGCAATAAGAGGAAAAACTAGTTGAATGGTTTAAATATCATAATGAAAAAATAGGGAAAAAATACCTCAAAATTAAGACATTTTCATATTCCTCAATTTAAAACCTCATTTAGACTGAATAATATACCGTCAAAATAATTGATGAAAAATTCAGATAATATTATATACTTGACTCGATACACAACTAGAACAAAGAATTCACCCTTTGTACTTCGTCAGTCATATGAACATACTTGTTTCTTAGCTTCTCTCTCTCGCTCTCTCTCTCTCTCTCTCTCTCTCTCTCTCTCTCTCTCTCTCTCTCTCTCTCTCTCTCTCTTCTCCTTCACCTTCGTCTTCCAAGTAACATGTATCTCCTTCTCTCTCTCTCTCTCTCTGTCTCCATCTCTCTCTCTCTTTCTCTCTCTCTCTCTCTCTCTCTCTCTCTCTCTCTCTCTCTCTCTCTCTCTCTCTCTCTCTCTCTCTCTCTCTCTCTCTCTTCTCCTTCACCTTCGTCTTCCAAGTAACATGTTTCTTCTTCTACTTCTTCTTAACCCATTACCATTCTCATCCTTTTTTTTTTCTTTCTTCTCCTTCACCTTCGTTTTCCAAGTTACGTGTATCTTCTTCTGCTTCTTCGTAATCCAATACCAGACGGCAAAACTCCGGACTGGTCAAATTGAAAGGTTTTGTAGACAACACTTTAAAAGTTATGAAATAATACATTTTTTTTCTAATTTAAGGGTATAAAACATTGTGATAAATGAAGAGTTTGCTTGGTTCAAGCGATTCTTCGTTTGACAAAATCTTTTCCAAATTGTTTTTCTTGGGGGCGTCAAAAAGCGCAAATGTGTTGGAGTGGATAAATTTGTCCCTGTCATTCCTATTTCTTAATTTGAATTATATTCTCTATTTCTTTTACCTGCCTCATTTCCCCGCGTGGTTACGTTTGATATTCAATAGAAGATGTGGTTAGCGCAATGGACTCGCAATTTAAGAGACGTGGAAGGTCATGGGTTCGATTCCCAGTAGCACCACTTGTCAAGTGGCAACTATCATATCCTTTGTGAAGACATTTCAAAGCCCAATTATAGCACTTGACTTGGTGAAAACTTATGAGTAAGTGTACTTTACTTATATAATTATTCAAAAGAAATAGCGGGTTTCTTGCCATTCTTTGTCAATGTACCATGTAATAAAATTATCGTTAATTCTGTTTAGCCACTGATCCGAAACGAAAACAATCAATGAATTGTAAATAATTTGTAGATATCTTGATATAGACGAACTATCCTCAAAAGAGCTGTTCTATCAAGAAATTAAAAGGACAAAAATATAATGATTAAAAGAAATATCTTAAAACTTTTCACACAAAAAAAATCGAAAATAAAGCGACATCCGCCATTTTTATTACTTTAATTAAATGGCAAGCTCTATGCCATACTAGAAAATTGATAGATGCGTTGACTGACATTGTTTTTCAATACCTAGTTAGTCTGCCAAACAGGTCGTCCTTCAATTTTGACCAACCTGAAGTCAGAAAGGTTCGAGAGTAACATTTTCATTGAAGAAACAAACGACAAAATGTCTATCATTTACATATTCTTAATAACTACATTTGTTCAAAATCAAAATGGTTTACAAAATACGAATAACAGCGGTCGTTATTTAGAAATACAGGAGAGAAATAGTGAGTTTGGTGAAAAGCAAATTAATGATTTCTTCACCCACTCTCATTCAATAACTCACCAACCTATATTGATTTGTCTAAAGAAAAAAGTAGATAAAGGGATGCAAAATGATATGCTTATTAAAAATTGTTTATTATAGTTTTTATAATTTTAAAAAATGAATTTTAATGTATGATCAAAACATCGCAACCGCAGTTTGAATAAGCTGCAGCGACTATTTTTAGTGGACAATCTTCGTATTACGCCCTTAAAAATTAAAACAATAGTTGAATCATATCCATAGCTTTTCCATTCTTAAAAGAATGGCGAAATTTAAGGCGTAACAGAATATTCTGAAATTGCACACAGTATAATTATACATGTATTTTAGAAATGTTTGATAAAGTACAAGTCCATAGCCGTCAGGGATTCATACGTGTAGGTGTTTAAGGGTCGCGTGATAGAATTAATGTGAATAATCTATAAAGCTAGAACAAACAATACAAATTGGCCATTATTTATCAGGGCTAATTAACGTAGTGAGATACATTGTACGGTGTCACGCCATCAAACAGTATAACCTTAATAAGTGTGGCTGAGATTAGAGACATACGCCATGGCTATAGATGTACCAGATTTACTTGAAAGTTATTAACCCTTGTCATGCTGAACCTGGGAGATTCCTGCTTGGGCAGGAGGTATAGATAAAGATCAGCCTGCACATATATGCAGGTTGATCGTAGTCTACACATTGTAATACATATCGAAAGACAGTAACCGCAGGATCCGAAAATGTTCGAGAATAGTTCCACGATATTGATGAACCGAGTGATTCGCATCCGAACTTTTTGAACTCGTCATGAATTTGAGGTACAGGATTCAAAATTCGACCCTTCCTAGTCCCCGAGTGACAAGGTTACGTTTCGTTATCATTTAAATTTCGTGCGGAAGCTTAACCTATGAACGATACCGAAATTAAGGTAATGTTCTGAGAAAACTAGGTGTAAAGACGTTACCCGAGGAGTCCGGATCTCGGACGGATTTTAGAAGTATGCATTACTGATCCTATGTCTTAAAAGCGACAGTCTAAAACACACTGTACCTATTCCCACACAATCCCTCCTCTTTACGTTCTTCAAGAAAATAGTTCTGGAAAACAGTATGGAAAATGTAGAAATTGCTTGTTACAAGCAATTTCTGCATTTTTCAAATTGTTTTATACTCAGGGAGACGAATATTTTAAATAATTCAACAATTCGACATTGTCGTCTACAACTTCTTTCAATCTGGAGCGGTCTAATATTTCACTGTGTGGGAATAGGCTAATCCTCGAAGCCTCTTGACCTCAAAAATGTTCTCTTCATTTCCTAAAATCTAATGCAGTCTTACAAAGCAAAGCATATATTTTACTATTTTTGAGTACAATTTTATGGATCTACTTTTTTCGCAAGCATAAGATATAGTTGCGTGCTCAAACTTTTGTTCGTGGAAGATTTTGAAATAAACAGCCAATCCAAACGCTAGAAGCTTGATAGACGAAACTGAAATCAATCATAAAAGCTTGAACAGATAACAATGAGTAGCCTGTATAGCGATTCGGAGCCTTTGGAACATTTTTGACCATCTAAAGAAAGTGCGATATGTCAGAATTTAACTGTAGAGAATATAGTGAAGAGTCTGGTCAGGCTGATCGATGTTGAGGATGTTCTTTTTGAGTGATTGTGAAAACGTTGGAAATGTAACACAAAGGACTTGATAGACATCGTGTTCTTCGTGATATCAACATCGTATTCTCTCACTCTGACGATAGCACCATCGTAATCTTGTATTATCTTGTTGTATTCATGATCCTGTCGAGTTGCTCTCGTTATATCATGATCGTATTCTCGCGAAATCATCATCTTACTTTCGTGATATCGTTATCGTTTTCTCGGTATATTGTTACCGTATTATCGTTTATTATAAACCGACATGTAGGCTGAAAGAGCACCTTACTCGAGTGTTTGATTTGCAAGTGCCAGATGATAATACCTATTAAGTTACAATGACGTAAATTGTTCCAATGAAACAACAATTTGAGCTGTACGCTCCGATCATTCCAATACAGTTATAATATTTTAACTTTTGATAATGCGAGAATATGCTGACGAAAGCTCGACAGAAAATTGATTATAACTCGACTGTACGATGACAAAATGATGAGAGTACGATTGCGAATACTCGATAGTACAATAGGGATTACTGGAGGGAGAATAAGATGCTGATTACGCAATATTACGAGAGTACCATTGTGATAATACAATAGTACGATATAGCGGGAACACGATACTATCTTCTTGTCATATATCATGATCGTACTGTTTACCCTCGCGTTAAAGATCAACACCTTTTTGTTTTCGTTTGTTTACACAACCGATCTTTTAGAGATGTATGTAACTATCTACCATGGTGGTTCAGGTAGTAATTACTGCTTGCAAGTTCAAAGCCAAGTATCAAGGACAAGAGGTATAGTTTGCGGAGATATTACTCTTTTTTAATAACTACTGCTCCCCTAGATATTTATGAAGAAAAGCGAACAATTGAATCAGTCATGATAATTGCGAAAAAAACACAATTTCTATTATACCACTAAACCAGTGAAAATAACTAATACCATTGCGTGACAATCCACTGGGTAAAATGACCATATTTATTTTTCTGTCGATAAAATGGAGAAAAAAATAGACGGTGCGTAGAAATGAGCCAGAGTTATTTAGGGCAATGGAAAAAAACGGGAGCAATTACCGAGAAAGGTCAGTATTTCATTTACAAATGTCCGATCTGTTGATTTAGGGGAAACTGACATGCTTGAGAGATCTTTAACCTAATGAGGTTTGGAAGCTATTTCTAAAAGTGAAGTAACCAGGAAATAAATAAGATTCGATCACTGTTTACATCATGGTGTCTTTAAAAGGTGCCGTAGTAAAGTTTTGTCTTTTACTAACAGTATATGATGCACGCTTGAGTGGTATGATTTTTTCCGTTGAAGAATGAGTTATATATATATTTAATAAGGTGTTTGTCCCGATCGCTAATTGTCTTTTTTTCCTTTTGAGTGTATATCAATTGAAATTCCCATTTTATCTTAGAATCTAAACACAACTTGTTGATGCATTTTTGATATAACTATGTCGTTAAGACGTAACGTATCGCCGTTGTCATTTTAAAACCTCGTAACTACAGCTTGATTCAAGCTGTAGCTACGAGGTTTTAAAATGACAACGGCGATATGAAGTATTTCGACTCGGATATCTTTCCAATTATTCTGTTAAAGATAAAGTATTACATTGATCTAGGACTTAAACTTGTCGATGTGATAAACATCTCTTCTAAGAATATGATTATTTTTATCTGTGTTTGAAGCGTTGCGATATTTGATTTCTTTCTTTAGAAGAAATCATTTGACAACAACTTTGTACCAAAAAACGAACCAAATGATTAATTTTTAAAGCGGAACTGCGATTTACACATTAAAGGGGATATAATTCAGGATTAAAGAGGATATTAGACCAAAAGGGGCCTTTTTATGAAAATGGCGGCTGACGCCTTAATTTAACTGTTATATTACCATTCGAGATGGCTTTTCGGATGGCAAACATCAACTCAAACACCTGCTAAAGGGGATTTATGTTGACTTGTCCAGTTTTACCAGCTCAAGATTATGAAACGTTAACGACCAACCTACTGACTCCCTAGGCCCCGCCTAACTCCGGCAGGAAGTTCCACTTTGGTTTTTTAACGGCGTTTTTTTTTTGTTGCTGTTGTTGTTGTTGTTGTTGTGTTTTTTTTTTTTTTTTTTGTTTGTTTGTTTGTTGTTTTTTTTTTTCAAAAATTATGGCCAGTAGCATGAAAGTAAAAAAGTAAAATGGTTGGTTTGCGACCTAAACGTCGTGACTCCTGCTTGAGTAAGCTGTAGTTACGCCGCTTAAGTCGCCAAACAACAAAAATGTTTCACACACATGGCGGCCAATATCAGAATTTAAATCTCAATTCCGGGCTGAATAAATAATTTGATTAGTCGAAATATTCCTTGATCGACAGCCGCGATTGGCCAGTTATCACACAAATTACGACAGCGAAATCAAGGCAGCTGAATTTCCCAAAGGCATAATTCTTCTTCCATTCCACGCCACCCTGAATTATTGCCCACGCCAACTTTCAGTTGCTGTTCGATTCAACAGAACCATAATAGCGCAGACGGTAGCGCATCAGACTCCCAATCTCAAATGATGGAACATCACAGTTTCGATCCCCGGTGGCGGCACATAACCTTTCCGACATTTGTCTCTCACCAATGGTTGAATAATCGTTAACCTAAATGGGATAGCAACTGGAGGCTAGGAAAAAAAGTAATGGTAGTGCTGGTGTGAGAAACACAAAGAATCAATTTCAAGGTGCTCCAGACTGAAATGCTGTTTAAAGTGGCGTTAAACCCATTCAATCAATCAATCGATTCAAAGCTTAGCAGATGACGTTGTTGTCAAATAACACATTTTCAAATTACAGGTGTTATCGAAAGGTCCTGATCTCAGGTAAGAAATAATACTGTCTAAAAAGTGGTGCTTATCATAATTTTGTTGTTTAATATATGAAATGCCTTGCTGAGAAAGTTTTGTATACTATCTAAATGGATGTTTTTTGTTTTTCCATATTTAAATCAAGAGTGGACAATGCATCTTTCGTTTAATATATTCTTACAAGCATTGACTTGTGCAGTATCTGTGAACAGTCTTTAACCCATTCCCACATATCTAAATATTAGACTGGTCAAAATTGAAAGGAGATAAAGACGACAATTTTAGCCTGATGACATTTTTTAAATTCTTTGGGTTTTTGTGGTAGACATCATTGTTGACATTGAAGAAACTGCATCGAAACAAGCATTTCCTTCTCTGTCGACAAAGGTTTCCATATCTTTTATTATGTGTTTTAGTCATGGATTTTTATACTAACACACAAAATGGGACCTCCGTGAAGCACATTATACAAAAAAGGAGAAATTGGATCCATTACATGTAAATCATAGGTACTGCTTTCAAAATACCATGTAGTTAGGTAAACTGGTGGTTAGATCGGAGAATGGTGAAAGGCTTCAAAATTGCTCGAGATACGAAGCGATCGATCGCAGCTTTCAATCAAAGAATCAATCGACCTATTTAGATCGGAAGCGAACTTAGAAATCCGGCATTTATGTTAAACTTTTTTGTTAGTTTGATGACTAAAACGTCGGAACTACAGCATATTCAAGCCGAATTTACGACTTTTAGGTCGCCAACCAATCATTTTACTTTTTGGTTTTGTGTGACTGGCCATAAGTTTGCAAAATAACGTCTTTTAATATTAAAAAGGAACTTCCTGTCGGAGTTCGATGAACGTGACCAGTGTAGTCAGTGGGCGGGTCAGCGAATCATTAATTCCGCGCAGTCTACGCTGACTCGATGATGTCAACCATTCCCTGCTTGCAACTCCACGTGCCTGGATTGGGGGACGTTTCAACTATTCATGGCTGTTTCTGTTTCTTTGCTTGTGAGTTCTTCTACAGAGAAAAACAGATACAGTGACCTTATTTGGTATACATGTAACCAGTCTGGAAGATGACAAAAGACTATTGTTGTGTGCCGAACAAATAAACCGACATAATGACTCTCCATTTTTACGTTTCCTCGAGATGATGTATGGTATATTTTTACCTCTCGGATAATACTACAGGATAACTATGTAAAACTCATCAGACTATTTCGAATAAAGTCCAAGGCAAAAGATTAATCATTTTTATTATATTCCTAGCTGTGAAATCTTGGGATTTCCCAGTGTAATAAATTTTGATATCATCACTAGTGATGATATCGACTTTCACTCCGAAAATTTGGAACTAGATCTATGTATACTTTTATTTTCAAGGGCCGGCTCGCTCGGTGACTTTACATTCAATTTCTTGGGCTAAAAATCAATTAAAAAACAGTAAAATAAGAAAAAAAATAATGAACATAACTACAACATCAAAATAACTGTTTCGTTAACAACTGGTTTGAAACTATTACGAACCTTGCTGTTTGTGTTATCACAGATGACTCAAACAAAATGCATAATTTTCCGTAACGTCCAAAAATATTCCCCGAATACTGATGATATTGCAGTTAAAGTGATAGACACTCAAACCTAACCCGCATGAGCTTGTTTTGTACGCCCAAGTCAGAAGACTGAGTGATCACAGATTGCCTATCCTATAATTCTGTCCAAGTCCGAGTCATGAATCGTCGATCGATGTTCGAAATACCCCGGGGCCTTTAGATCTACGACCAGATTGGCGCCCTTAGATACAGTTTATGTTTCGCCCAAATTATTTTTGTGCCTGACACTGCAAATCTCTAAGTGTCTTAAAATGCAGACTTTCCCTCAAAAATTCCTTTGAAAAACTCGCCCACTTGGAAAGAAAATCCAAGATGGCGAACAGAAATTATTGAATTACAAAATCCTTTGATATTAATGCGCACGGTTTCTAGGGTCGATAATGTCGAATATGTTTGAAATAAATCAGCAACTATTGAAAAATATAACTGTTTCGAATTTAATAAATAGAATAATCAACTGGTTATTTTTTATATGAAAAATCTCTCACTCGAATACGTTGTAATGCGTTAGAAAAACTCGTCCTTCGGACTCGTTTTTCAACGCCTAACAACGCATTCTCGTGAGAGATTTTTCATATCAAAATAACCAGTTGATTATCCTCTATTTCTTCAATGCTTTCAGGTGGATAATCGAGAATTAACGGTAGATTATCATTTGATAAACTCACCGCCTATCCAGTGAAATTATCAAAAACGTATGCCCCGCTTTCGTTCATTTCACCCTATCTGACGTTATCTAAGCAGAGCCAAATAAGTGACGACATCAAAAGCGTTGCATAGCAGTCACGTGCAAAATGACGTGCTTTAAGAAAATTTGTCATATAATTTTCGCTTTTTGTCTAATTTTTGCATTAAAAAAATAGAACAATCGTTTGTTTTTTGAGTAAGATCGAATGATAGTTCATTTCGTGAACAACAAAAGCTATATTTTCACTCGTGGCTTCGCCACTCGTGAAAATAAAAGTTTTGTTGTTCACTCAATGAAATATAAATCGATCTTACACTGAAACAAACGAATATCCTCTAAATAATGCCAATACCGAAGTCAATGGCTCGCTAGCTCAGCCGAAATTAGCATCTTCGGGAACTTCCATCTAGATATTGAACGGTGTTATTTGCATGGTTGATGGACAGTAAAATGTAGCAAAAGGTGAAATGGTTGGTTGGCGACATAAACGTCGTAACTACAGCTTATTTGACCCTTGCCTGTTCGAACCCGGGATATTACGTTGCTGTTATTCTATACTTGGGAAAGCATTGTGGAAAAAGGAGCAAACAATTCCTTCTTTTCCAACAATATTTTCTATCGCAAAGGATGGCTTCATTCCAAATTGCATCAAATTTTTATTGTCGTCTGCATTGTTTTTCAATTTGGACCAGTCTAAATTTTCAAAAAGCGGGGAAGGATTATGTAGTAGTTACGATGTTTATGTGGCCAACTCATCATTTCACTTTTTCGCTACATGATAACGGTCATATAGTTTTTCAAAAATAACGCCGTTTAATATTTAAACCGTGTCGTGCTGTATAAAATCCCTTTAGAAATTGCATTAAAATCAAAGGACTGAAAGCACTGATAGTACTTGCTGTTCAATAATCAATACTTCTTTTGAAAATCAATTTCATAAACAGCTCTGGTGGGAAAAGTACAAGCAGGAGGTGGAGACCAAGATCAGACTGCACTTATGTGCAGGCTGATCTTTGTCTATACCTCCTGCCCAAACCGGAATATTCAGGGTTCAGCATGAGAAGGGTTAAGTTAAACTTCCTGTTGGAGCTCAGTTTGTGTGGATAGGGGTCTGTCAATTCCGAAGAACTGTTTAAACTGGACGGTCCAATATTCTCATTACACAGACAAATATTGCCTCTTGAGTGAATCAATCCTATCTTATTACAACAGCGGTGGCGTAAAATGTCTATTTACTAAAGAAACACAGTGTCAAATGATGTGAACATAAGTTAACTTAGTTGATAACACTGGATATCTGGTTGTGTTAAAAGTTCAGTTCCAGTTCAGAATGTATACCCGGCGGCGGCACTTATCCTTTCCGACATTTGTCTCTCACAAATTGGTGGATAACTGAAATACTGTTAAAAGAGGCGTTAAACACCTTTCAATCAATCAATCAAAATAAATAGATTGATTTGTCTATTAATAGTTTGATTGACGGACGCGATTATTTCCACACTGACAAAATCAGACACGTGTTTTTTTTTTATTTTTTTATCAAATTTATTGAATAAAAGACAGGTGTAAAATAAATGAAATATTATGTTACTATTGCATTACAATATCTTGTATTTGCTTCTCGCTGCGAAGGAAAAATTTGATACTCCACTTGTTGAATATCAAAATTTTCCTTCGCAGCTCAAAGCAAAAAGAAGATGTTGTGTCTCTATGGTAACATAATATTCCCTTTTTATTTCAAGTTGTACAAATGAGAATGAGTTATGGACATATCTAAGTCAGTGTTAAAGTATGGTATTTTGTTCTTATATATACGGGTTCTTGTTTGTTTTGGGACCCTATAGATATGGCTGGTGATTTGGTAAGGTAGATGGGGCTCTTTTGTTTATTTGTTTTAATTGGGGCTAACGCCACTTTTAGCAATATTTAAGTCATATCACGGCGGCTTAAGCACCTAACCATGGATGCCTATTATTTCTCAAACCAGTACTACTTTTCCAAGGTTTACGGTAATCCATCCATTGGTTTAAGAGGATGTTGTCGCGATAGAACACTGGACCTAACGATTGAGAGTCCGGCGTAGTACTAACTGCGCTATGATCGCGGCCCTGGAGCGCTTTTAGATGACCATGAAATAGTAAATGGCCAAGACGATGTACGTGAGTGGCTCAGGTGGAGCTCATTGACTGATGGCCATTAAAGCAGGTTTGACTGTATATCGAGGGGTTAGAGAAAAAACATAGTATGGGTCTATACAATGTATAGACCCATACTATGTTTTTGCTCTAACTCATCGATATGTGCTTGACCTTATCTCTATACTTAGCCTATATACTTAAGTCTTATACATGAACTAAAATTAAGGTAATTGACAGATCGCAATTACCAGTCGATCGACTAATAATATAGTTTATTTAGACAGGAAGTAAACTTTGAACTCCGACCTCGGTCGACATTTACATGAATTATTTTTATTGTTTTTGCTACTCTAAAGTCGCACTATAGCTTATTGAAGCAGTTGTGTAGTTACGACGTTTAGAATGCCAACCAACCATTTTACTTTTTTTTTAACATGGAACTGGTTACAAAATTGCAAAATAAGGTCATTTAATATCTAAGTGGAACTTCCTGTTGGATCTAAGGGAGCGTGACCAGCGATACGTAATTTTTTGCTTAAATTTTGTATTTTTGTAATATAGAAAGATACCGGCTCAATCCATAAAGCTATTTCCCAACAATCTATCGCCGGTAGGCTACCAAAACATCGTAAATACAGCTTTAGTCAAGCTGTATTTACGATATTTTTTGGTCAACCACCGACGATAAAGAACTTAAGTAAAGATAAATGCGAGATGATTTATTCTTCCTACGCTAATTCTATGAATTATTTATTGATGGAAGTGTGAAAAGCTTTTAGCCACTCTGCTGGTTGCGTGGACTTATTCATAATTCCTGACAAATGACCGAGAACCAACAATTGCAATCATTTTTTTTTTTTTTTTTTTTTTTTGATCTCTTACAAAAAGTATTGGTGTCACCTTCGTTTCACCAAGGCATAACTCCAGTTTTAGTAAAACGTAGTCTGTGGAAAGGACCGACTATGGGTTAGGAAAATGTTTTAAGTAAGTTTTAATGAAATAAGAAAGGTTACAAGCTACAAAAAATCGTATTCTTTATTAATTGATTGATAATCTGTTACAATCAATTTCTTCTTTTTCTTCAATGTTTTCTCAAGAATAAACAATTAAAGTGGCGTAAAACCAGGAATTGAACAGGAAAGGGTCAAAGTTATTTTATGCTACGTTTACACCATGTTCCCGGCAGCCACGGCAGCCCCGTTTCAGACGACCGTGGACAAAACGGCATGAACGTGAGGCAACGTAGGGGGACGGGATAGGCAAACGTGACGGACCGTGATTGCCGGGGTTGCCGTGCCAGATTTTTTGGCTGTCAAAAAATTTGCCACGGCAATCACGGCGGAAATGAGAAACGTAGTAGGCCGTAGAAAAACGGGAATGAACGCAACGAACCGTGACAGTACGTAGCAGGCCGTAACAAAACTTAGAGGCGATCCGTAGTGCGACGGGAAGCTCTGGAGGCACCCTCAGGTAGTTTTGAAAGGCTTTAACGTTTTCGGTACGAAACACTTTGATTATAAATGTTGTATAGTGGCCAAGTTGTCGCCTGTATTCTGACAACCATCTGCGCACCCATTTGGTTCTTGGTCTTCTTGTCCGCCTTCTTCCTGGCTGCTGCACTGTTGTCTCGCCTCTCTGCAACTTCTGCTGGACAGACTTGATTTATGCGCCTAGCAAACATACAAATACAAAGTCTTCTTCGTCTGAAATATCCATGGTTTTATCAATCTTCGGAATGCAATGATTGCTACTGCTTTTGGGGGTATTTATACCGTGGCAACAAACGCGATACAATACTTCCCGTCATCCACGTTTGTCCGTAGAAACCCTTGACAGACCTTGAAATAACGTAAAAGACCTTGCTCCAAACGTTGGAATCGTGATGGAACTTAACTGAACGTGGTATGCCGTAACGGAACGTACTGGCATCCGTCGTAGACCGTGGACTAAAACGGGGAGATCCGTGGTTGACCGTGGACTAAACCGTAGTTTGCCTTAGAGGCTCCGGGGCTACCCAGTCATGGTCGGTTAGAGAAACCGTGACGAGTCGCAGGTAAACTTAACAAGACGTAACAAAACGTGAAAACGGAGACAAAAATAACCAAACTCTCACGGCGCGCTACGTTTCGGACAAACGGGGCTGCCGTGGCTGCCGTGAACATGGTGTAAACGTAGCATTAGTCACTGTCTATCTGTTGAGCGCAAAGCGAAGGCTTTAGTCAGACTTTGCTGATCTTAACCTTTACCTGGAGCACATATGCAACGGTATGAAATGTCACGCTCACACACAACTGACCATTCCTGGGCGTCAACGCTCACACACAACTGACCATTCCTGGGCGTCAATCAACCAACCAATCAAATAATTAATACAGCTTGGACCTCAGCTTTCAGCTGCAAAACGCATACATGTATATTGAATAATTGATTGAACGCGGTTTGATTCCACTTTTAACAGTATTTCAGTCATATCGCGGCAACCGGAGCACCTTACAATGAATTCCTGGTATATCTCGCACCAGTTCAACCATTATATCCTTTCCTAGCCCCAAGTTGCTATCGTAGGTTTACGATTATCCACCATTTGGTGAGAGACAAATGTCGGAAAGGATATGTGGCGCCGCCAGGGATCGAACCCATGACAGCACATATGTATAAGAAAATGTTGAAGTTTTATGTAATGTTACATTGACGCAGTAACAACACGAAAAAATAAACATACGTATGCACATACTTTTTTACATGTAGTTTCATGGTTCATAAGTACATTTGAAAGAGTGTTTAAAAAATGAACGTCTTAACCTATTGCCACACAGTAAAAAGATTAAAGAGTGGTCCAAAATTGAAAGGAGTTGCAGACGACGAATCAAATTTGATTCCCTTTTCTGGGTAGAAAACATTGTTGAAAATGAAGAAATTGCTTGTTGCAAGCATTTCTTCATTTTACACGATGTTTTCCAAATTGTTTTCAATGGAAGGGCGTTATTGTGCGTTCACTGTGTGGAAATGGGTTTATTAGACGGATATGAGCCTTTTAATTCATCAAATTTTAATATTCTTGTCAATAAAAACCTGATATGCAACTTATAAGAAAGACAAAGCTCTAAGAAAATCTACGTTATCAGGGCTTATGATTATTAACCTTTTTCCCGAAATAAGAAATTAATTCTTTCCAGTACACTATCTTGTTTTACGTCCCCGTGAATTTATAATTTGGAAAATATTGGAGGGGAAAAAAGAAATTGCTAGTAACAAGCAATTTATTGTTTTTCACTACATTTTCTACCCTACTCAATAGTTAAAGTTCAAGCTGAATTGTTAGTCTGCAAAACTATAAATTGGGATAGGTCTTAAATTTTGGTTTTGGGTTGTTTTTTTTTTTTTTTGTTTTGTTTTGTTTTTTTTTTTATTGGTGGAAAACTTTGTTGGTAACGAAAATTCTAACGAACGAATTCTTCCTTTTAACGATGTTTTGGGGGCTGTGGGTGAGGCGTAAAAAAGCGAGATAGTGTCGGATCGGGTTGATTCTGTTCTGTTCCTTATCAACTGTAACAGTGTGAAAATGAAACGTTTTTAATGATTGAATGGTCAAATCGACCGAGTAATCAAATCCTCCAATATACCGGAAGTAAACTTTGAACTCCAACATTTGGCCGACATTTTTGTTAAGCATTTCGTTGGTTTGGCTACTTAAACGTGGAAACTACAGTTTATTCAGGTTGTAGTTACATCTTTTAGGTCACTAACCGTTTATCTTTTATGTTACACGTTACAAGCGATTTTTTACAAAATCAAGCCGTTTGATATTCAAGTTCAACTTCCTGTTGGAGCTCGGTGGGCGTGGCTAGCGAAGCTTTTGATATTAATTCTTTTTTTTAATGGGGTTTTACGCCGCTTTCAACAATCTTTCAGTTAAATCGCGGTGGCTAGAGCACCTAACAATGGAATCCTGGTATTTCTCACACCAGTACTACCATTACATCCCTTCCTAGCCTCCGGCTGCTATCTCACATAGGTCTACGATTATCGACCCATTGGTGAGAGACAAATATGCGGAAAGGAAGAGTGCCGCCGTCGCGGATCGAACCTTTTGATATAAAATTTGAATATCTACTGATTTGTATCAAATTCATCTGTCTATATAGACAGACGAATTTGATACAAATCAATTGATACAAGTCAGTGTCGATGGTATTAGAATGATTGATCAAGAGCTAATCTGTGTTTACGGTGGCATAAATGGGCATTGTTGCAAAAAGATAGGAAATAATGGACCCTGGACGGGTCAATCTGAGGACAAGGCTTCTAGTGTAAAAAAGTTATTTGGGAGATTCTGACCTTCTTGTAACCCACTCCTAGACGACATTTTTTAGAGTAATCAAAATTGAAAGAAGTTGCAGTCAACAATTTCGAAATTATCCAATCTAAAAAAATATTTGTCTTCCTTGATAGAAAAAATTGTTGGGAATGAAGAAATAGCTTATTATAGGCAAGTTCTTCTTTTTTCAAAGTGTTTCCCCAAGCTTTGTTCTTGATGTGTGTCCAAAGGTGGGATTGTGTCGGAATGGGGTAATGTGGAGGCAATAATTAAATGGCTTGATATTTGTCCACATTTTTATGTAATTGTAAAACTAGATAAGATTACCAGTACGAGTATTTGACAAATAGAAGTAATTTCAAGTTTCGATTTAAAAGTCTACGACAAATGTCACATAAAAGAATTCAATCGGTCAAATCGAAGATAACGTAAATGTAATGAGGGTAATGTAAAGTGGTTTTGGTGTAAAACAAGAGGATCATTGAGCCTGGTGCTCTAAAATTGGACATGGGATCTGTTTCTTTCAACAGTAAGCTTTTGGGATTTTATTCGAGTTAGCCTATACATTATTTGCCCGTATATAAGCCTTCTCTCCACTGCATGTCTGTACCATGGTCAGCCCGATTTGCTCATTTGGGAGAGCACTTGACTTCAAACCTCGATATCACAGATTCGAGCCAGGGGATGACCGTATTAACTAACAAACTGACTGTCTTTCGAATGAGACGTTAAAACCGAGACCCCGTGCAACGGAGGCAGAGCTCTCAGCGGTTTCATTCTATAGCCATGCATTATCCCCCGTAACAAGTAACCATCTACTGGGGGCGTCACTCATATGGGCATTCGCTTCTGTAGCAACGATAAATATACTATAATACACACACAGTCCCAAAAGCCAAGATTTTACTAATGCTTATCGAATTTCATAAGCAGATTCTTAATGACAAATCTTAAGGCTCTATGACTTCTATGTCAGGAGAAGAGCACCTTCTTCTTCCCTGGGACACAAGGGTAGCATGTTTAATTATTTCAAAGAACCCAATGAAATGATGCTTCATGCAAATTACCAAGGCTCAAGGCCAACTGGGTCTGGAGGAGATTTTCTTCTCTTTTTTTTTCAATTCTCCTTGACGTAGAGTTTTCAACGAATTTCATTCTTTTGGGGTTTTTTTTAAAGAAGACCACATAAGGAACATAACTGCTTAGTCAAGTTTAAATTTGTCAAGTAGTTTCGGAAAAGAAAGTTGACAAATACTTCCTTATTCCTATATAAGCCATAAACCCACCCGATGGTTATGATTTTAGCAATTTTGAAAGCGGTAATTATAACAATTTTTCTTCTAAAACATTAACGATTAGGAGCATGACACTTTAACGACTTTTTAAATTCCCTTTCGTTGCCATGGCAACTAAACTTTTCAATAGATTTCAATTCTTGGAGATTTTTTCTTTTTAAAAGGACAAAAATATACCAAGTTGGGTTAAATTTTGTCAAGTATAGTTTCGGAAGAGATGTTATATAACGATTGTATAGACACACTTCGCGCCGGGGGATCTGAGGGTAAAGATTTGAGCATTTTTAAAGAGGTCACGTCACCGATGCTTCATGCAAATCAATAAAGCGCTAAGCCTTCTATTAAACAAGCGGGCCGTAGGTCCTTGGGCGCTAACCTGAGATAAAGGCTCTCTTTCTTCCAAAACAGTTTAATTTCATTTTAAGGTTAGGATAACGATACAAGTGGGACTATGTACCTGGAGATCCAAAAAGTCTACGTTACCAATTGCAAGGCTTTAGGGAAAATTTGAAAGAAGGAAAAAACCTTTTCCTCCCTCTGGAGCCATGGATTTAACTTCAGAAATAAGTAAGAAGTCTGTGAATTAACGCTTTATGCCTATAAACCTGAGGATCATGATTTAAGCTATTTTGAAAGAGGTCAATATATTGATGCTTCATGCTAAATATCAAAGCTCTAACGCCTTCTGGGTCAGGAGAAGAAGATTTATTTATTTATTTATTTATTTTACTTTTGTTGCCATGGCAACCAGAGTTTTTAACGGAATTCAATTCTTTAAGCTTTTTTTAAGGGGACAATCTAAGAATCATTACTGCCAAATGTGCTGCAAATTGGCTCAGCTGTTTGAAAGGAGATGTCAAATTTAATATTTTCACTTTTGTTGCCATGGCAACCAGAGTTTTTAACAGATAGCAATTCTTTAGCTATTGTTAAGGGGGGGGCACCTACGGAACATTTCTGAAAAATTTGGTTCAAATTAGCTCATTTGTTTGGGAAGAGATGTCATTCAAAAATCGTTCTTCATTTCTTTATAAACCCCTCCCCCCTGGGGCTCCGCCCCTTTGGCACCCGAGATCATGATTTTAGCAATTTTGAAAGAGGTCAAAATACTGATGCTTCATGCAAAAAATCAAGGCTCAACGCCTTCTGGATCAGGAGGAGAAGAATTTTGAAGAGCTTTTAACGGATTACAATACTTAAGCTATTTTCAAAGGGGCCACCTACGGAACAATTTTGTCAAATTTTTGGCCCAGTGGTTTTGGAGGAGATATCATTTAAAATCGTTCTTTATTTCTATTTAAACCCCACCCCCTGGGGCTTCACTGGGGACCCGAGGATTATGATTTTGGCTATTTTGAAAGATGTCAAAATACAAATGCTTCTTGCAGAATATCAAGGCTCTACGCCTTCTAGGTCAGGAGGAGAAGATTTTTAAAGATTATTTTAAATTCACTTTTGTAGCCATTGCAACCAGAGTTTTAAACGGATTTCAATTCTTTTAGCTTTTTTTAAAGGGGGCCACCTAAGGAATATTACTGCCAAATTCGGTTGAAATTGGTCTAGTAGTTTTGGAGGATATGTCGTTTAAAGAAATTGTTGACGGCTGTCGCACGACGGACGCCGGACGCCGGACGCATGACGAAAGGTGATCACAATAGCCCACTTGAGCACTTCGTGCTCAGGTTAGCTAAAAAGGATAAGAGTTTTACAGGTTTTACCAATTTAACTTTTGTTGCACTGGCAACCAGATCTTAATATTTTTCACTTGTCGAACTACTTTAAAGGACCACCAAGGAAACCTATCTTCCAAGTTTGGAACGAAATGGCCCAGTTGTTTGAGAGGAGATGTCGTTTAAAGTTGACCGACAATTGGCTGCACAATATGCTATCGCCTTACTACGAAAGACCGGTGGTGACATCATGTATTCACAGTTCACACTTCAAACTTCATACTTATTAAGTCTGAAGTGGGAAGTGTGAAATGTGAATTAAGAGACCCGTGGTGACTTCTTAAATTCACAGTACATAATCAAACCAAATTAAATATGAAGTTTGAAGTGTGAAGTTGGAAGTATGAAGTGTGAAGTTGAAAGTTTGAAGTGTGAAGTTGGAAGTGTGAAGTCGGAAAGTGGAAGTATGAAGTGTGAAGTTTGAAGTGTGGAGTTGGAAGTATGAAGTGTGAAGTTGGAAGTATGAAGTGAGAAGTTTGAAGTGTGAAGTGTGAAGTTGGAAGTTTGAAGTGTGAAGTGTGAAGTTGGAAGTTGGAAGTGTGAAGTTGGAAGTTGGAAGAAAGAAGTCGGAAGTTGGAAGTATGAAGTGTGAAGTTAGAAGTATGAAGTGTGAATTGAGAAGTTAGAAGTTTGAAGTGTGAAGTGTGTAGTTTGAAGTATGAAGTGTGAAGTATGAAGTGTGAAGTGTGAAGTCGGAAGTTTGAAGTGTGAAGTGAGAAGTAGGAAGTGAGAAGTGTGAAGTGTGAAGTTGGAAGTTTGAAGTGTGAAGTGTGAAGTGAGAAGTTTGAAGTTTGAAGTGTGAAGTGTGAAGTTGGAAGTTTGAAGTGTGAAATATTAAGTGTGAAGTGTGAAGTCGGAAGATTGAAGTGTGAAGTTGGAAGTTTGAAGAGTGAAGTGTGAAGTTGGAAGTATGAAGTGTGAAGTTGGAAGTATGAAGTGTGAAGTTGGAAGTATGAAGTCGGAAGTTGGAAGTATAAAGTGTGAAGTTGGAAGTATGAAGTGTGAAGTGTGAAGTTGGAAGTTTGAAGTGTGAAGTTGGAAGTAGGAAGTGTGAAGTTGGAAGTTTGAAGTGTGAAGTTGGAAGTGTGAAGTGTGAAGTTGGAAGTATGAAGTCGGAAGTTGGAAGTATGAAGTGTTAAGTTGGAAGTTTGAAGTGTGAAGTTGGAAGTATGAAGTCGGAAGTTGGAAGTATGAAGTGTGAAGTTAGAAGTATGAAATGTGAAGTTGGAAGATTGAAGTCGGAAGTTGGAAGTATGAAGTGTGAAGTTGGAAGGATGAAGTGTGAAGTTGGAAGTTTGAAGTGTGAAGTTGGAAGTTTGAAGTGTGAAGTTGTAAGTTTGAAGTGTGAAGTTGGAAGTATGAAGTGTGAAGTGTGAAGTGTGAAGTTGGAAGTTTGAAATGTGAAGTGTGAAGTTGGAAGTTTCAAATGTGAAGTGTGAAAGTTGAAGTGTGAAATGGAAGTTCCAACTCCACACTTCATACCTCCAAGTTCACACTTCAAACTTCCGACTTCATACTTCCAACTTCACACTTCATACTTCCAACTTCATACTTCCAACTTCATACTTCCAACTTCATACTTCAAACTTCCGACTTCATAATTCTAACTTCACGCTTCTTACTACCAACTTCACACTTCATACTTCCAACTTCACACTTCAAACTTCCGACTTCCAACCTCATACTTCCAACTTCACACTTCATTCTTTCGACTTCATACTTCCAACTTCATACTTCCAACTTCACACTTCAAACTTCCGACTTCATACTTCCAACTTCACACTTCATACTTCCAACTTCAAACTTCTGACTTCATATTTCACCCTCAAAACTTCCAACTTCATACTTCCGACTTCATACTTCCAATTTCACACTTCCTACTTCACACTTCATACTTCCAACCTCATACTTCCAACTTCACACTTCAAACTTCCGACTTCCAACCTCATAATTCCAACTTCACACTTCATACTTCCGACTTCATACTTCCAACTTCATACTTCCAACTTCACACTTCAAACTTCCGACTTCATACTTCACTGGGGACCCGAGGATTATGATTTTGGCTATTTTGAAAGATGTCAAAATACAATTGCTTCTTGCAGAATATCAAGGCTCTTCGCCTTCTGGGTCAGGAGGAGAAGATTTTTAAAGATTATTTTAAATTCACTTTTGTAGCCATTGCAACCGGAGTTTTAAACGGATTTCAATTCTTTTAGCTTTTTTTAAAGGGGGCCACCTAAGGAATATTACTGCCAAATTCGGTTGAAATTGGTCTAGTAGTTTTGGAGGATATGTCGTTTAAAGAAATTGTTGACGGCTGTCGCACGATGGACGCCGGACGCCGGACGCATGACGAAAGGTGATCACAATAGCCCACTTGAGCACTTCGTGCTCAGGTTAGCTAAAAAGGATAAGAGTTTTACAGGTTTTACCAATTTAACTTTTGTTGCACTGGCAACCAGATCTTAATATTTTTCACTTGTCGAACTACTTTAAAGGACCACTAAGGAAACCTATCTTCCAAGTTTGGAACGAAATGGCCCAGTTGTTTGAGAGGAGATGTCGTTTAAAGTTGACCGACAATTGGCTGGACAATATGCTATCGCCTTACTACGAAAGACCGGTGGTGACATCATGTATTCACAGTTCACACTTCAAACTTCATACATATTAAGTCTGAAGTGGGAAGTGTGAAATGTGAATTAAGAGACCCGTGGTGACTTCTTAAATTCACAGTACATAATCAAACCAAATTAAATATGAAGTTTGAAGTGTGAAGTTGGAAGTATGAAGTGTGAAGTTGGAAGTTTGAAGTGTGAAGTTGGAAGTGTGAAGTCGGAAGTTGGAAGTATGAAGTGTGAAGTTTGAAGTGTGGAGTTGGAAGTATGAAGTGTGAAGTTGGAAGTTTGAAGTTGGAAGTATGAAGTGTGAATTATGAAGTGTGAAATGTGAAGTTGGAAGTTTGACGTGTGAAGTGTGAAGTTGGAAGATGGAAGTGTGAAGTTGGAAGTTGCAAGTATGAAGTCGGAAGTTGGAAGTATGAAGTGTGAAGTTGGAAGTATGAAGTGTGAATTGAGAAGTTAGAAGTTTGAAGTGTGAAGTGTGAAGTTGGAAGTATGAAGTGTGAAGTGTGAAGTGTGAAGTGTGAAGTCGGAAGTTTGAAGTGTGAAGTGTGAAGTCGTAAGTTGGAAGTTGGAAGTGTGAAGTGGGAAGTTGGAAGTTTGAAGTGTGAAGTGTGAAGTGAGAAGTTGGAAGTTTGAAGTGTGAAGTGTGTAGTTGGAAGTTTGAAGTGTGAAATATTAAGTGTGAAGTTTGAAGTGTGAAGTCGGAAGATTGAAGTGTGAAGTTGGAAGTTTGAAGTGTGAAGTGTGAAGTTGGACGAATGAAGTGTGAAGATGGAAGTATGAAGTGTGAAGTTGGAAGTATGAAGTCGGAAGTTGGAAGTATGAAGTGTGAAACTGGAAGTATGAAGTGTGAAGTGTGAAGTTGGTAGCTTGAAGTGTGAAGTTGAAAGTAGGAATTGTGAAGTTGGTAGTTTGAATTGTGAATTTGGAAGTGTGAAGTGTGAAGTTGGAAGTATGAAGTGTGAAGTTGGAAGTTTGAAGTGTGAAGTTGGAAGTGTGAAGTCGGAAGATGGAAGTATGAAGTGTGAAGTTTGAAGTGTGGAGTTGGAAGTTTGAAGTTGGAAGTATGAAGTCGGAAGTATGAAGTGTGAAATGTGAAGTTGGAAGTTTGAAGTGTGAAGTGAGAAGTTGGAAGTATGAAGTGTGAAGTGTGAAGTTTGAAGTTTGAAGTGTGAAATATTAAGTGTGAAGTTTGAAATGTGAAGTCGGAAGATTGAAGTGTGAAGTTGGAAGTTTGAAGTGTGAAGTGTGAAGTTGGAAGTATGAAGTGTGAAGATGGAAGTATGAAGTGTGAAGTTGGAAGTATGAAGTCGGAAGTTGGAAGTATGAAGTGTGAAACTGGAAGTATGAAGTGTGAAGTGTGAAGTTGGAAGTTTGAAGTGTGAAGTTGAAAGTAGGAAGTGTGAAGTTGGAAGTTTGAAGTGTGAATTTGGAAGTGTGAAGTGTGAAGTTGGAAGTTTGAAGTGTGAAGTGTGAAGTTGGAAGAATGAAGTGTGAAGATGGAAGTTTGAAGTGTGAAGTTGGTAGTATGAAGTCGGAAGTTGGAAGTATAAAATGTGAAGTTGGAAGTATGAAATGTGAAGTTGGAAGTATGAAGTCGGAAGTTGGAAGTATGAAGTGTGAAGTTGGAAGTTTGAAGTGTGAAGTTGGAAGTTTGAAGTGTGAAGTTGGAAGTTTGAAGTGTGAAGTTGTAAGTTTGAATTGTGAAGTTGGAAGTATGAAGTTTGAAGTGTGAAGTTGGAAGTTCGAAATGTGAAGTGTGAAGTTGGAAGTTTCAAATGTGAAGTGTGAAGTTTGAAGTGTGAAATGGAAGTTCCAACTTCACACTTCATACTTCCAAGTTCACACTTCAAACTTCCGACTTCATACTTCCAACTTCACACTTCATACTTCCAACTTCATACTTCCAACTTCATACTTCAAACTTCCGACTTCATAATTCTAACTTCACGCTTCTTACTTCCAAATTCACACTTCATACTTCCAACTTCACACTTCAAACTTCCGACTTCCAACCTCATACTTCCAACTTCACACTTCATACTATCGACTTCATTCTTCCAACTTCATACTTCCAACATAATACTTCAAACTTCACACTTCAAACTTCCGACTTCATACTTCCAACTTCACACTTCATACTTCCAACTTCAAACTTCCGACTTCATATTTCACCCTCAAAACTTCCAACTTCAAACTTCCGACTTCATACTTCCAACTTCACACTTCCTACTTCACACTTCATACTTCCAACTTCATACTTCAAACTTCACACTTCAAACTTCCGACATCATACTTCAAACTTCACACTTCATACTTCCAACTACAAACTTCCGACTTCATATTTCACATTTCACACTTCCAAATTCAAACTTCCGACTTCATACTACCATCTTCACACTCCCTACTTCACACTTCAAACTTACAACTTCACACTTCATAATTCCAACTTCACACTTCAAACTTCCGACTTCCAACCTCATACTTCCAACTTCACACTTCATTCTTCCGACTTCATACTTCCAACTTCTCACTTCAAACTTCCGACTTCAAACTCCCAACTTCATACTTCAAACTTCCGACTTCATACTTCCAGCTTCCCACTTCCAACTTCAAACTTCCGACTTCACACTTCAGAGTTACTATGTATGAAGTGTGAACTGTGAATTCTTGATGTCACCACTGGTCTTTCGCACCTTACGGCTGTCGAATTCATTCATTCATAACGTGCAATTGATGTTTTATTTATTTATAGATAGACTATTGAATTCTCTCAGCTACGGCAGTGACTCTTGTAATTTTCAAACCTAGTAAAGAACTGATGTTATATTTGACTTTCTTGGGATTCGAACCTACGCGGATATGGCAACGCCGCCTAGCACTGCAATCTCCGGAGTCTTTAACCTCTGTGCTACCAAGACATCCGACGTCTTACACCTCTGTGCTACAGAGACATGCGACGTCTTTAACCTCTGCGCCACCGAGACATCCGTTACGTCAGCGCAGAGGTTAAAGAAGTCGGACATTGCAGCGATAGGCGGCGTATAACGTTGCCACATCTGCGTTTATTCGAATCCCGTAAGTGTCATGTTTAATTTAGCTTACAGTGTGATTGTTCATAAGTACGCTCGTGTGGTTAGTTTTAGAATCGAAATATTTAACTAAACTAAGATGTCTTTTTTTAAAAAAAGATACAGTGTATGTAGCCTTGGTGAATGTTCATTTAGTTCTTGTTCAACACTTTCAGTAAACCATTTATAAACCGACAACATTTTAGACTGGTCCAAACCTCAGCGAAGTTGAAGACAACTTATTTCAATTGGCAGATTTTTTTATTAATTTTTGTTTTAGAAAACATTCTGATTAATGAAGAATTCGCTTGTAAAAAGTCATTTCTACATTTTCATGTTTTTCAAAGCTGTTTACGCGTGAGTGTTGTCCAAATGCGGGCTTATGTGGTAATGTTTTTATTGCTTCTATAAAATGGTTTATACCGAAAAAAATCTGAAACGCCAGATATTGAAATCTCCCCTTTTCGATGAAATTTTCTACCATACAAGATTAATATTTTGAATATCAATTCACTTCAATTAACTTCATTTGGAAGTGACATCAATTTGAGTGTTTAAGAAGTACGACAAAAAATCAGAACTATCCTGGCTAGATAAGAATTTCGTGAGAAATCTTCACGTTTTAATCTTTCAGATTTATGCCTTACTTTATTCTTATCTTTTAACCTCCCTACTGTCTGCAGAAAATCGTAAACAAGTCGGCCTACAAACTGAGGCTTGGATTTCTTCCAGCATAAAAACGACGGGACTTTTGTCGATTGTTAATACATCAAACGCTGAGCTTGCCCCGCCCACTCACTTCGTGAGCTAGGCCCATCGACTCCAACAGGAAGCCCCATTTCTATTTTTAACGGAGTTTTTTTTTTTTTTTTTTTTTTTTAAATATTGTTGCATGTAACAAAAAAGTAGAATAGGTGGTTGGCGACCTAAACAACGTAACAACAGCTTGAATAAGCCGTAATTACGACGTTTAAGTCGCCAAACCAACGAAAATGGTTAACAAAAATGGCGGCCAAGTCGGAGTTGAAAGTTCAGGTACGGGTTGAATAAATGATTTGAATGGTCACTAGATTCCTTGATTGACAGCTGCGATTGGTCAATTGTGCAAAATACTGAAATAAACATGTCGAAGACAGCACATGAAAACCGTCAAAGTACCTGCCGTACAATTAACGGATCGTGACAGTCAATCAAAAATAGGTTGACCATTCAATACATCCATTTAGACCTAAGGTGAACTTTAAACTCCAACATAAACGTTAAGCATATTTGTTGGGTTGTCGATTTAAAAGTTCTATCTACAGCTAACTCAAGCTGTAGATACGACATTTCGGTCGTCAACCTATTTATCTTTGTAATTTTGACATGTAATTAAGCACAAACGCTGCAAAATAACGACGTTTAATATTCCATGTCTAATTTCCATACAATGATATCAATGTATGTGCCAAAGGCTTTGGTAATGTCTATATTTAGTGTATAGGCACCTAACACAGTCTGTGACCATTCGAAGTGTGTGTGTATTTCCGTTTATTTATCGTCGCTACCGTAGTACATTACCATATGAGTGACGCCCCCAAGAAGACGGTTAGTTGTTACGGGGGATAGTGCAAAGATACAGGACGAAACTGCTGAAAGCTTCGTCTGGTTCTTTAGCATGCCCAATGGATGGCACCGTCACATGGGGCCACGGTTTAACGTCTCATCCGACAGACAATTAGTTTGTTAGTTGATATGGCCAGCTTAGGAATCGATCCCATGAAATTTCAGGTTTGAAGACAAGTGCTCTACCAACTGAGTTGACGGATGTGATACTCACGTATGTTTTTATTTGTTTTTGACGGGAAATCGACTAATAGCGTCTGTAAATCTGGTAACCAATCGACCATTCAAATGATTTATTCAAGAATTGAGGTTTCAACACATCAGCCACCTTTTTGTGAAATATTTTGTAGGTTTTGCAACTTAAATATCGTAACTACGGTTTATTCAATCTGTAGTTACGACCTTAAGTTCGCCACCCATCGATTCTATTTTTTTATAACATGATACTGTCCATATTTTTTTTTAAAAAAAACGCAATTAATAATCGAAGCGGGACTTCCTCCCGGAGTCAGTGGCCGTGGCCAAAGGATTTAGAGGGCGGGGCCAGCGATTTGTCAATTTCGCTATTGCTTGGGATTTGTTTGGGAGTGTTGTCTTTTCGTCGTCATTGTTGTTGAAGTGTTTGAGATTATCATTGTTGTCTTTGTTGTTGTCATTTTTCTTTTTTTTTCTTTTTTTTTACTTTTTTGAATATCCAGATTGTATAAGATTTCAAGCTCTATTGTTTATCCTACTAAATCACGGCGTTTTTTTTTTTTTTTTTTTTTTTTTTAATATTGTTTGTTTTTTTGTTTTTTTTTGGTTGTTGTTGTTGTTGTTGTTGTTGTTTTTCAGGCCTATAAAATAATTTCCGGTTTATATTTACAAAACAAATCATGGTTTCTAAGAAATCTGTCCATTCTTGTTGATTTTATTGGGTTAGAAAGAAAGATGTATCATCTGTAATTCTGTCTTATTCAATTCGCATGCATCATGTCATAAAACAATTTTATCTTACAGAACTAGTATAGTCTAACCCACTCCAATACAACCCCTCCTTTTTACGCACATTAAGAAATAAAGCTATAGAAAACATTGACTTTGTAGAAAATGCAGAAATTGCTTCATGAAGCAATTTCTTCCTTATCCACAATGTTTTCTAAGCAAAAAGACGAAAGAACTTCATCAACTTGAAATTGTCATCTGCACTGCAGCTTCTTTCAACTTGGACCAGTGTAAAATTCCATTTATGGGAATGGGTTAAAGGATTTGAACCCATTGAAATATTTTTAAAAATCCCGATGTAATCTTCCTATTTGGCTGGTCAGGGTTAGAAAATGTTCGTATCCGAGTCAAATGACGGATTGCAGCTATCAATCGAAAACCGATTAACCAATAAGTTCAATCATTTTAGCTGAAAGTGAATACCGACTTCAAAGACATATGCCAAGCATTTTACTTTGCTTGTTTGGAGAGTTATATTCGCATATTCAAAATGTGACTATGGCGATAAGATTTCCGACCATCGACTCACTTATTTGGCCTATGCTATTGGCCATAAATTATGTAACACTAACGTGTTTGATATCTTGGTAAAACTGCCTAGTTGGAAGTCAGTGGGCGTGGCCAGTGATCCAGCTACTGCAAAAGAAGTCACATAATGGGGGACATTCTTGGGTTCTCTCTCTTGAAAATATCTCCAGAAATACATTGGTCCCTATCCCTTTCTTTACTTGGACTTTATCCTAGGTTTCTTTGCACTGTCTGGTTTTAAGATCAGCTGTATAATGCAAACTTTAGAGCTGAAAATTTCGTTTCATCTTGAAAATACGTTTCTTTGTTATTTCTGAACCATAAACTAACACCATCGAGAGATTTGTATTTATAATAAAACTAGAAAATGCAAATAAAAAATCGCAACTTCCCCATACTGAGCTAGGTAATGAAGTGAAAGGACCAATGTACTATTTGGCACACCTCCGATTTAATGCTCACAGGACACAGGGAAGATGACACAGGAATGTCCCTCATTAAACCCGTTCCAACAAAAGCCTTCCTTGTACGTCCCTGAAGAAAAAAATTTTAGAAAACATTTTGGAAAACGAAGAAATTGCTTGTAACAAGCAATTTCTTTATTATCCACAATGTTTTCTATCCAAAAATCCGAAAAAAATAAAAATCCATCAACTTGAAATAGTTGTCTGCAGCTTCTTTCAATTTGGACCCGTCTTTAATTTGTTTCTAGTGAGAATAGGTTAAATAGTGTATATATTAGGTGACTCCCTTGACCATCTGTCCTTCAGTCTCAAAATATCTAATCATATTATATATATATATATGGCGTTGAAAAAGTAGTCATGAATTACCGAAATTATTAAACGAATCATCTTTTAACAGGTAAAAACGAGGCTATTCCGAGTTTCAATCTACTTTACATGGGGATTTAGTAAATTAAGTATTTCATATGATCGAATCGGGTATTCTATTGATAACATGACATGACATTTCCAAAAAACGGTGAAAGCTTAAAAAGTCTTCTCAGAAACCAGTTGATGGATTTCATACAAATTTTACAGTTTTCATGTAGATTTCTTAAAACAGGCCGAGGATCGTATCGCCCGTGGGCGCGTAAAATATCGAAAATACAGCTTCATTAAAGGTGTATTTAGCTGTATTTACGATATTTTGCTCGCAAATCGGCGATATCTTATCTCATAATTGAAATGTGTCTCCATGGGAATTTGTCCCCGTAAGCTTCTGTCATCGTCCTTCTCAATTTCACATCCACATCTTGTTTTATTTGACTATTCTAACCAAATATTTTTTTCTTCAACTGTCTGGCTCATTTGCCAAGTGGCTACAGTGCTCGACTCGTAATCGGATGGTTGCGGGTTCGAGTCCCATCGAAAGCGTGTAGTGTATTTGAATCGGACACTTTACAGACAGAGCCCAAGTCCAGCCAGCTGTAAACGTTGGTAGCAGTGGTAAGAATTCATTCTCACTCTGTCTCTAGTAAGCGAGAAAATCTCTGGAATGAGTAAGGACCACGCTGGAAATAATATCAAAGTACTGAAAGTACTGTAAGCTAGCAGAGCACTGTTTCGTTATGTAATCGTCATTGCCATTTGCAGAGGAGAAAACATTGTAGACTCTGAAGAAATTGCTTGTTACAAGCAATTTATTCATTGTCCACAGTGTTTTCGAAAGCCCTTTTTTTAGATTCTTAAAAGCGGGATTGAATGGGAATGGGTTGTATAGCGTGATTTTAAGGTGTTCCCTACAATTTGAATAAAGTTAATTCATGTAGCCAGTCATTTTGAACACCATATGCTCGAGTATAAACAAGAACTATTTTTTGGCGTAGACATTCAGTGGATTTAGTGGTTAAGCCTCAAGTCGCAGTTTGTACTGGTTGAACTCTGAGAAGGCCTCAAAATTTCATCTGTTAACCTAAGCTATCAAAGCTGACGCTTTGCTTGCTAATAACACGCGTTAGTCCTACTCGTCTGGTCGCCAGCTAAACGCAAATCAGTTGGTCAACATTTTTCTTTGTATCCTTGTAAAAATAGGTTCAAGGACGTCATTGCAATTACTTCTTTCAGATATTTCAATCAATTATATTGTACATAAAAAGTCTCTGATTCTAGTCGACTTCAATGACCGATAGCTTTATATTAGAATTTAGATTTAGAAGCTCAACTTGAGATCGGTGGTCCTTCAATTCACAAGAAATCAAGTATTCTATGAAAGGTCTACGTCAAAACCACGTGACCTGTCTGTGATGTAACCTTAAATGTGGTTGGAATCACGACAGGTCCTTTCAAGGTGAAAGATAAACTAAAGGAAATCATGACAGCTATGGTATATAAACGAAAGCTTCGATTAGATTTTAATCATTCTTTGTCAAGCTTAATCCGAAGAAGAACACTAAAGATCATGAAGACTTTTATTGCTGTGGTTCTAGTTGTGGCCCTAGGTAAACTCTATTTTTCTTTTATCATTGCTTGTAGTTAAATTAACATTTTTGCGTAAATGTCTGTGCGGTTTTGTTTTTATTTGACTGAGCGATTTTTACGGAGAATTGTTTAGCACCGCGGGGTAGTTCGGTTATATTAAACATAAATAAATAGCGGAGTATTCTATTTATTACATTCAAGGGCAGAGGTTATAAAAAATGTACTCAACTGTAAATTTACTAAAACTTCAATTTAGAATTATAGTATTATTTTAACCATAACTGTAAAGTAACTATCAAAAAAAGCAAAATACCAATATGTTATTCATTTTAAAGTATTTGCCATAACATAGATCTTTAATTTCAATTTGAAATTCGAGTAAATTCTCAGTTGGGTATGAAAAAAGTTTATTATCTCGGGCACAGGTCTTAGGAAAGTAGATCATTTTCCAAAAACGACCAGTATAACATCTTCGCTGATAGCACAGTCCAATAGTTTGCGAGAGTGATCAAACCTACTTTAAATTGAAGACCATGAATTCGTTAATATCCAAAAAATTAAATATCAGTATGACATGATCCCTTTTCTCTGTGACTTTTGACCTCATTTTTGAGGTGACCCAGCAGTGCTGTTTCTACGGGCATTTTAAAACATATATTCACTTTTAAAACTGGCTATAACATTTGCTTAAATAATTTAAAATCTTTTCGGTTAGTATTTTTTCAACAGAATATAACGCCACGAGAAAATCATCGATTTTCATTCTGTATTATTGTCTAATCAAAGGCATCTTGATCTTGTGTTGTTATGAACCGGAGTAACACCAACTTTTTTACTTCCAATAATATCATGTCGAAATTTTGAATTGTTGTTGTGTTTTGTTTAGGGGGCGCAAAATTTAAAGTAAAATAGTTAATTTAAGACCTACACGTCGTAACTACAGCTTAAATAAGAATAGCATACTTCACACAACTTCAATAAAGCCGTAGTTACGAAGTTTTTGTCGCCCACTAATGCATACTAAATTTGTTGTCGTTAATTCAGGTATGTTCCGAAAGAGAAGATTTGGGGTTAATTGCGAGTCTTGTACACGACACTTAGAACAGTAACGCGATTTACTCTCAAAACAGCTTTTATTGTTTTAAGAGATGAAGAGAATATTTTTTGTTTTCATGGAGGTGTGAACCGAAAAACCTAATCACACACTGTATGAATCCGCTTCGCATATTCATACAGTGTGATTAGTTTTTTCGTTTAATACCACAAAAAAATATTCCCTTCATTACTTATAATTTAATAGCATTGGGTGAAAAAAACGAAATTTTTACAAATTTTGACACCTTTTTGTATGGAACTATTTTGTGCGGAAGCATACAAAATCGCTGCGTCCTCAAAATTTTGTTCGTGGTGTTATGAATTAATTTTTTCGACCAATCAGAACGCTCATTTTTGATAGAAGAAACTAAGAATTAAATTATTTTAAAATGAATAGGCACTTAGATCAGTATAGCGATTAACCCCCGAAATGTATTTTGACTCTCTTTTTGTCTTTTCGTGATCAGCTGCCGTTTTCGTTGACGCCTGTGATCACAATGGAGACTGCCACCATCATGAGGAAGCCACAGCCTGCTCGCACGGAGAGCACCCAGTCTGCAACACTAACACTAATACTTGCGAATGTACTTCTAACAAACGAGGTACCCATTTGTAAATCAGTGAGGTCAACCCTGTCAATGAGACCATCTCTATCAAGCGACCACTTTTTTTAAGCGACCATTAAAAAAATCATTTTCCAAAGGCAAACCCTCTTAGCCAATGGACTGGGCATATCTAAAAGCATTATCGAAACTAAATCCTGTGTTGTTGGAACCCATTAAATTCATCTCAAAGAGATATATGCCGCGATTACGATTATTTACCACCTCTTTCAAGCGACTACTTTCGATAAGCCAACATTGTAAAAAAATATTCCCTTTCAAAAAGCAACTTCTATTGGCAATTGACCTGACGTATTTAAGAGCGATATCTTTACTAAATCCCATGTTGTGTTCACCCATTAAAACCGTCTCTATGAGAAGTTTGACATACGGTTATGCGAGAGATTTATCATGAAATATCAATACAATCGAATCAATGTTTTATATATGTCATAAAAGTGTATTAAGCGAACGTTCTTTTAAGCGACCAATCTTACAGATCCTTGAGCTTTCGTGTTATACAAGTTTTACTGTACATGTATATGTTATGTATTAAATTGTTAACAGCGCCCGTTTTAAGGCGGGGGTGGTCACGGAAAAAAATACTCAAACAGGGTAGTTGGTCGGAGATACCTGAAATAGGTAGTTTGTTCAGAGACATTTTAGAGATGAGAGTATTTTTTCTTATTTTCATGTTGGTATGAAACGAAAATGAACTAATCGCACAGTACGAATACGCGAAATGGATTCATTCAAAAGTGTGATTAGGCTTTTTTCGTCTCCGTGAAAACAAAAAAAATCTCTTCATTTCTTTTAATTTATTGACATTGAGCGAAAAAAGCAAACATTTTACAAATTTTGATACTTTTTTGTTTGTAACTATTTTTTGCGGAAGCTTTCAAAATAGCTGCCTGCTCAAAAATTTGTTCATGGGGGTATGACTAATATTTCTGTCGATCAATACGCTCGTTTTTGGTAGACGAGACTCAAAACTGATAAAAAAAAGAATAATTATAGGTGAACGCCTCTAATATCTGAATACATGAGACGTTCTAGTCGCTTTGTGACGAAATCATTTTGTAAACCTATACCGGTAGCTATCATTGCAGCTGCGGACTGAAATAATTTCGTGTTTGGCCTATCCAGTTTTGATAAACAGTTGCGACAAGTGACAATAACGTCTTGAACATAAAGTGGGTCTATGTGCTTTTCAGTGCGTTTAAGTACTTTTAATCGTCAAAGACATGTCGATTTGAGTAGCGTTGTTTCGATGTTCATCAATTTCGAGCATAGGGAGTCACACCTGATTGTTTTGCATGCTACATTTGAATTGACAGATAGGTCCCCCCCCCGACTCCGCTGGCCATCCCCACTGACTTCAAAAGGAAGTTCCGCTTCGATATTAAACAGCGTTATTTTGCGAAGTTCATAGCCAGAAACCAAGTTACTAATCAAAGTACTGAAAAGTACTGTAAACTAGCAAAGCACTGTTTTGTTCAGTAGTGTTCTTTGTCAAACGTTATCATAATTAGAATCGACGTTAAAGGAACCATGGAGTTAACCCGTTTTCACACAATCCCTCCTTTTTACGCCCATTAAGGTAAACGTTGTGGGAAACAATGAGGAAAATGAAGAAATGTTTTGTTACAAGCAATTTCAACATTGTCCACATTGTATTCCACCCAGAAAGATTGATATTTTAGAATTTTCAACAATTTGAAATTATCGTCTGCAACTGCTTTGAAGAACCTGATCATAGTCATTTTGAACACGATGTGCTCAAGTAAGCGAAAAATACCTTGGAACATGCAGGCAGAGTTTGCAATGTTCCTTAAACATATAAGAACTACTTTCTATGGCGTAGGCATTTAACGGATTTAGTGAAGCCTCCAGTGGAAGTTTGCACTCGTTGCACTTTGAGACGACCTCAAAATTTTGTCTGTTAACTAAAGCCATCAAAGCTGACGCTTTGCTTGCTAAAAGGTAAGGTTTGTTCGCGATATTAACGCCGTAACGATAGCTTGAATAAGCTGTAGTCACAACGTTTAAGTCGCCAAACCAACACAAAACTCCACATAAATGTCTGTTAATGTATAAGTTCACTTCCGGTCGAAATGAATGATTTGATTGGTCGAGTATTGATTTAGATTCGGATCTCTCAGTAACATACGTCGAAGAACAGTTATCTTAAAACACGACAAATTTTACAGAATGACATTTATTCCGTTGTAAATTTCCATTTTTTTCTTTTCTAGCCGTAACTGGCGAATGTTCGCATCCAGAAAAAAATATTTAAAAGTTCATTTTGTTGAATTGATATCATACAGTGCTTTCGACGATTTATTTTATCAATTTAATGTCATAAAGTGCTTTCATTACTTTGAAGTATCTTCTCTTTCCTGTTTCAGCCGTAACATCGTGCTCTTCAAGTAACGACTGCTCATGTGACGAGAACAGAGTACCCCACTGCGTCAACGGAATGTGTCATTGTTCTGCCCATTAGACAAAATAATAAATAAATTATTAGCATATTTTTATCATTGTTATTTTCAATATGTTCGCTTTATAACACCTACATGTCTCCATTTTCAATCGTTAGAAATACATGTTTATGGTCTGCATTTTATCACTGTTATTATTATAATCATTATGTGGAGTCCGTGGTCTAGAAATAAGGCGCAGGACCGGAGGGCCTGGGTTCTAATTCCAATGTGGGGAATCACGTGACCGACATTGATACTTAATACCCATCTAAAACTTTCGTCACATCGAAAATTTTCACGAAGTGTTCTCTAAATGCAGCGAACAGAAAGGGAAAAGTTGGGTATCAATGGAAACCTTGGACAGTAACGCATATGATAGGGTTGGTGACTGGGTACGTAGCTTGATTAAATACCTTGTTGAATTCTGAAATTTGCCGAGCAGGCGGTCAAATTCGTGCTCAACATCAATGTCAGTCACGTGATTCCTCCATTGAATTCCGCCCACGCCATGGGAACTTCTCTGTCAAAAATAGTCACGTCTTTCCTCTTCACCAAGGTGTATAAATGGGTACACTTGAGAGTTAAAACGGATAAAAGGGCCTTAAGGAGTCTTGCTGAAAATAATAAAAGGGATGAAGTTCAATTTGTTATTTCATTTTATTCTCTTTTTAAGCAAATAACTTCCTCAAATATCAGATGAGCCTAAGGAAAACTTGATAGTAAGTAGAGAATCTCAGGCCCTCGTCGGCCTCTTGTTAACTCTCACTTATCTAGCATGACAAAAGCTGCAAAACTCCATGCGGCGATCGTACGGCTAATGTACGGCAGTCACAAGTCAGTTTTGCAGTTCCAGAGATATGCAAATAGGCTTAAGCATTGACTTGCTCAAAATATTTTATTTCGGAATTGCATTAAAATCAAAGGACTGAAAGCACTGATAGTACATGTTGTTCCATCATCAATTCTTCATTTGAAAATTAATTCCGTGAACAATTCTTGTTTGAAATGGATATACAGGGGGTGTAGACAAAGATCAGACTGCACTTACGTGCAGGCTGATCTTTGTCTTTACCTCCTGGCAAAACGGGAATATTCCGGGTTCAGAATGACAAGGGTTAATTAAGATAGCAGTAAAATCTCCACACGGTTTCAGCTCGGAGTCCGAACGGTCATTCGGTCATGATTCTAGTGCCAACATACCTTAAAGTTATCGCGCGAAGAGCATACCGCAAACAAGGCATGACTTTACGGAGTGTCTGTATTGGCTAGGGGATCCGCACGTTCTTGGGACTTAAGAAAGACATGTGCAACTTTTTGTTAAACTTGATCGCAAAGTTTACGGAACCTTCGCGTGGACACTGCAAGAATTTAAAATCACGATAAAGGGATCTGTACATATTTTTTTTTTTTTTTTTTTTTTTCCTATTGGATAGAAAACAAGAAAAAATTGCTTGATCCAAGTAACTTTTTCATTTTCCACAATGTTTTTTATTGAGGGGTGTAAAAAGGGATTAAGATGAAATGGCTGAAGACGGATATATTATAGGTGTAGACTAAGATCAGACTGCAGGTGTGTGCAAGTTGATCTTTGTCTATGCTTTCTGTGCAAACAGGAATAATTTAGGTTAAGCTTGACTATAGGTTCCAGAAAAACCGTGCAGTCCAAAATATAAACGTCTTCGACATTTCTTGGAGTTAACACACACACACACACACACACGAAAAAACAGCGATCTACAAGTTACGATGTCGTAGACAATTTACTAATCGCTGACCCCGCCCACTGACTCCGTTAGTACATCGACTCCTACAGGAAGTTCCACTTTTATTTTCAACGGGAATGTTTTTCAATTTGATAGCAAGCAGGATGTGAAAAAGAGTAAATTGTATTTTCGGCGACCTAAACGTCATACCTACAGCTTGAATAAGCTGTAGTTACGATGTTTAAGTTCCCAAACCAACTAGAACGTTCTATACAAATGCCGTCAACTTGAACTTGAAATTGTCGTCTGCATCTTCTTTCAATTTGGACCAGTCTAAAATTTTGGCAAGTGGGAATGGGTTAAGGGAGACTTTAAAAAATAAAAAATGAAGATTTTCTTTCTTTCTGGTTCTCTTTGTGGCTCTAGGTATTTTATATTACACTGAAATTGATTTTCTCCTAAGAAACTAAAATTCATGTACGATTATATAAACCATTTATCAACCCGTTCCTGATCAATCCCTGGTTTTTACGTCCCTGTCATTTCATAATTTAGAAAACATTGTGGGAAAAGAAGAAATTGCTTGTAACAAGCAATTTCTTCTTTTTCCACGATATTTTCAACCCTACTGAATGGTTATTTTTCAAATAAAATCAACTTCAATTTTTCGTCTGCAAAACCTTTGAATTTGGATGGGTCTGAAATTTTGCAAAACAGGAGAGGGTTAAAGGCTCTATACAGCTGTCTCAGGGACGACAATTCCGACTAAAGGGAATCTTGTAATCTTTAAGACCCATTTAGCAATTATTTTTGGAATAGGTCTCAAGACTGCTATTGAAAGTTTTGCCGAACAGTAAACGAAATAAATTCAAAAATCATTTTAATGTTTCCTTTGATCTTGAATGCAAATTCAAAGATGGGGATCATTTTTTGGGGGGGGGGGGTATTGTTGTTGTTGTTGTTGATGATGATGGTGGTGGGTTGTTTTTTTTTTTTCTTTTTTTTTTAATAAAAGACAAATCATAAAGCCCAGAAAAAAAGCGTTTAAAGCATGGATCTGAAAATTAGATATTACAAGTATCCGAGCGAGTTACAGTGAAGCATCGATTGTGGCCAAGTTAAATATGATATCGTCGCTTGGAGTGCAAAATGTCGTAACTGCAGCTTGAAATATCCAAATATTCCTATGTGACTCCAATCCAAAAAAAGTAGCTGTATAGCATCTACTACATAATATTCCGTATTTATTTATATAAAGTAAATTTCATCAGCCTGATTCAACCGATATTCTTTTCGTCTAACATTCATGCAGCTGCCGTTTTTGTAGATGCCTGTACCCACCATGGAGACTGCCATCATCATGAGGAAACCACTGCTTGTCCGGTTGGACAACATCCCGTTTGTAATACTAGCACTGGTCAGTGTGAATGTAGTAGCAGCGGCAGGAAACGAGGTAAGCGTGCGTCAAATGACGGATCGCTAACCACTCCCACTGACCTCCGATAGGAGGTTCCACTTCGATACTAAACGACGTCTGTTGGCGAAATTTGTGGCCAATTACGTATAAAAAAAGTATAAGATAGTTGGTTGTCGACCTAAACGTCGTAACTACAGCTTGAATAAGCTGTAGTTACGACGTTTAAATCTCACAATTGACAAAAGGGCTTAACCATTGCCATGCCCAGAATATTCCTGTTTTGGCAGGAAGTCTAAATAAAGATCAGACTGCACATATAATAATAGGAATATTACAACAGTGTGTTTTTTTCTATTTGTTGTTATCGTGTTCTCGAAACGTGTGTAGGTATTTTTTATTGGATTCGATCTTCGGTCTCATCCAATAAGAAATACCTACACACGATTCTCGAACACGATAACAAAAAAATAGAGAAAGACACTTTTGTAATATTCCCTATTTATTTCCTTGATCTCGCACCAAATAATCCTTTCGACACTTAAACTATTACAGAGATTCCTTTCGACATATTGGTTGGAATAATCTTTCAACGTGCTTGTCGGAGCCAACATTGTTGGAGTGACGTCACATTTGGATGGATATTACGTCATTTTTTGTCGCAAGACCCTATATAAGCGAGTGTTCTGACCTTGCTCCGGTAGCGCATCAGACTCCTAATTTACAATAATGGAATGTCAAAGATTCGATCCCCGGTGGTGGCACATATCCTTTACGACATTTGTCTGTCATCAATAGGTGGATTATCGTAAACCAAAAGGCATTGACATCTAACGCGTTTTGGATTAAAAAAAAAAAAAAAGAAATAATCTATATTACTGCTTACGCGCGATTAGGGTTAACCGAAGGGGACTTAAGTTAATTCTATTCAAAGTAAGGGTAGGGCGTATTCTCTTTTTACGTACAACGTATATTAATTTTATTATTTTGGTATACCTGATTCGTGTTATGATAAACTTTGACGATTTGCTTTTCTGATTTATTTTTCATCGGCATAGAATTTGTTGAAATATTAACTTTAGTTCAATTAAAAAACTAACAGAATCTTATTAACGGTTTTGTCAAATTATTTTGTTTCGGAAAAATAAGGGTTTTTTTGTTGTTGTTGTTGTTGTTGTTTCTAATTTTCAAATCAGTTTTATTTTTCGGGAATCCATCCCTAGTCCTATTAACCCTTATCATACTTATTCGAGGGTCTGCTCCTGTCAGAGTTTGTGATCACCTGGTGACTGTCGGCACGTTACAATAGTAACCAGTTTTTAAACAATTGAACACAAGATAACGGTAGAACAATAAAATGTTTTGAACTCGGTAAGTCTTTTCTTATTCAATAATTTTTAAGAGATTTTCCTTGGTTATATCATATTACAAAAGATGACAAAAAAGTTGTTTTTTTTTAATTCGTTTATTTGTTTTCACAGAGGTGTGAAACTAAAAACCTTTGCACTTTTTTATAAACCCGCTTCATGTTTAGGAAATTGCGAGCTCGTACTCATAAACCACGTGATTTTTCTAGGTTTTCATAGGTTCTTCACGTCAGAAGTTCATCACTGTATCACTATTTATCCATTCCAACACAATTACGCTTTTAAACGCCCCCAAGAAGGGAGGCTTTGGAAAACACTGAGGGAAATTAAGAAATTGCTTGTTACAATCAACTTCTTCTTTATCAACAATTTTTCTAAAATACCGTGGATCTAAATGAATGATTCATCGTTTATTTGATTGACAGCCGCGATTGGTCAATTGCGCATCTTTTTCAAACTTCTTTTCTCTCTCTCTTTTCCTCTTTCATCAGCTCCGCCATCCTGCTCTACATCCAGCGATTGTTCCTGTAGTGATAACAGAGTTCCACACTGTGTAAACGGAGGATGCCATTGTTCAGCCCATTATTAAAGGGAAATATAAAGAATGATATTTAAACCTGGACAGATTTGTTATATTATGGTTCCTTAATTTACCCATCCTGACCGTTAGTCAAACAATCAATCGACCAATTAAATCATTCATTTAGACTAAAAGTAAACTTTGAACTCCAACATTGGTCGACATTAATCCGAAGCATTTTTTGTTGGATTGGCGACTTAAACGTCGTAACTACAGCTTGAAAAAGCTATAATTACGACGTTAAGGACACCAACCAATCACTTACCTTTTTTTCGTTGCATGTTACTTGCAATGCATTTTGCAAATTACGCCGATTAAAATCGAAGAGAAACTTCCTGTCGGAGTCAGTGGGTGTGGCCAGCGGAGGTAGTGGGCGGAGTCAGCGATCCGTCAGTTGAACCGAAGCACAAAAAGATTTAAACCCATTACCACACGAAGAATTTTTAGACTTGTCCAAATCGAAACAAGTTGCAGACGACAATTTCTAGTTCATGAAATTCTTAACCTCTATCTTTTCGGTTTGAAGACATCGTAGATAATGAAGATTGCCGGGAAATTCTATGTTTCCTCGATGTTTTCTTAATTTATTTCCTGGGGGCGTAATTAGTGGATTTGTTTGGGAATAGGTTAATATACAATTAGCGCGACATTACAACTATTGCAGGCAGATACATATTATATGGCGAACCGCCGCCTTAGCACAGTTGGTAGCGCATCAGATTCCTTAACTTCAATCATGGGGTATCATGAGATCGATCCCCGACGTCGGCGCATATCCTTTTCGACATTTGTCCATCTACAATTGGTTGATAATCTTATGTGAGATAGCTGCTGGAGGCTTGAAATGGATGCAATGGCAGTACTGGTGCGAGATATACTAGGAAACCATTGTTGGGTACTCCAGCTGTCGCGACATGACTTAACAATTGTTAAAAGCGGTCTTAAACTCAAACAATCGAACAAGCAAATAAACAAGACATCATTAAACCATCGTAAGTTTAGGCTATTAAGGGAGACGTTTAGAAAATGAAGATTATTTTCGCTGTGGTTCGTTTTGTGGCACTTCAATGATTTATTTGTTAGTTTCGTCTATCAAAAACGGGCGCTCTGATTGGCCGATGCTCGTTGCTATTAAATTTTAAAAAATGAGATTTTTTTTTTCGTGGAAAGGCAAAACCTTATCACGCTTCGCGGATTCATACAGGGTGAATAGTTTGTTGATGTAGTTGTTTGTTTGTTTGTTTGTTTGTTTGTTTGTTTGATTATACTTCCATGAAAACAAAGAATATTCTCTTCATTTTTTATCATTGTAATCTATTATTTTTTTCCTAAGGAAATAAAACTTTCATATACTATTATATACCATTTACTAAAGGACTCTTCGATCCCCGACGGCGGCACTCATCCTTTCCGACTATTTGTCTCTCACCAATGGGTCGATAATCGTAGACCTATGTGGGATAGCAGCTGGAGGATAGGAAAGGATGTAATGGTAGTACTGCTGTGAGAAATACCAGGATTCCATTGTTAGGTGCTCCAGCCGCCGCGATATAACTGAAAGATTGTTGAAAGCGGCGTAACACCCTTACAAACAAACAAACAAACTAAAGGACTCATTTATCAATAATTTCTGAATAGGTCGCAAGACTACTAAGGAAAGGTTTGCGGAACAAAAAAGTGAAAATACAATCCAAATGAGTTTAATATTTGCACCTTTCACTTTCATCTTGAATACAAATTTAAGGATGGGACTAAACTCTTTTTTAGCCCCTTTCCTGTTTTGCAAAATTTTAGACAATTTTCCAAATTATAAGGGTTTGCATACGAAAATTTGAATTGAATTTTGTTTGAAATTTATCCATTCAGTAGGATAGAAATATTGTGGAAATTGTTACAAGCAATTTCTTCTTTTTCAACAATGTTTTCGTCAGCATAAAATCACAAAGACCCGGGTTTGTACAGGGAAGGGTCAATGAAAATACATGTAGATGACAAATCATACGCCCCCCCCCCCCCGCCCGAAAAAAAAAGAGATTAAAACATGCATCTGAAAAGATAGTAAAAGCAACCCCACGGAGTTACATTGAAGCATCGATTGTAGCCAAGTTAAATGTCATTTTGCCGAATAAAGCTATAGTTACCATATTTTGCATCCTAAAAGAATAATATCTGAATTTCTGTAAGCATACACTTTTTGAAATATTACTTTTATGCTAAAATAAGGTGCAGATAAGCGGTAGTTGGCATTAACATTTTTTATTATCATTATTATTTTAAATTAATTTTTCATTGGTATAAAACAATTTCATTCAAGACATCTATATAGGAAACTAATCACACTGTATTAATATGCGAAGCGGACTCGTACAACAGAATGACTTTTTTCCCCCAGTTCATACCTCCATGAAAATAAAAAAATATTCTCCTCATTTTTATGATTTAATGAGGTCGAGCGAAAAAAGCAAAACTGTACAAATTTTGATACTTGTTTGTATGGCACTACTTTGTGCGGAAGAATACAAAATGGCTGCGTTATTAAAAAAAATTCCTGGAGTTAGGAATTCATTTATGTTTTTAAATTTATTTATTTTTTTTTTGGGGGGGGGGGGAGGGGGGGCCAATCAGAACGCTCGTTTTTGATAGACGAAACTAAAAACTGAATTATTATTATATACCTAACAATTAACCTTATAAGAAACTTTCATTACACGCGGGCAAAATCGTACTCGATAGAAAAAAAAAATTTGGGAAACGAACTAACCAATCGTGACTATTAATTAAACAATTAATCGACCAATGAAATCATTCAATTAGAACATGCCCCGACATTGGCCGCTATTTCTGTCAGCCTTTTTTGTTGGTTTTACAACTTTAACGTCGTATCTACAGCACAGAGAATAACGTTATCGTGATTTGAAAGAAAATTTTCTACTTTGTGTTATGAAAACAACAGATTTTATGAATTATCCATGAAATTCACAACCAAATCATAATTTGAGTTGGAAACCGTAAAGGTATTTGGCAACTGGGGAGAGAACGTAGCTTATCTCCTAGCCCAGTCCCATACAGTGACACTTTTGGACGCCCCTCACGAAAAACAATTGGGAAAACATTGTGTAAAATGAAGAAATTTCTCGTGACTAGCAATTTCTTCATTTTACACAATGTGTTTAACCCAGAAAGTTGAAAAAATGTAAAATTTATAAACTTTAAACTATCTTCTGCAACTTCTTTGAATTTGGACCATGCAGTCTAAAATTTGGCTTGTGGAAATGGGAATTGCCCCGCCCACTTTTTCCTTTGGCCACGCCAGCTGACTACAACAGGAAGTTCCGCTTCGATTTTAAACGGCGTTATTTTGCAAAATTTATGGCCAGTAGGATGTAACAAAAAAGTAAGAACAGTTGGTTGGCGACCTTAACGACGTAACTGCAGCTCAATTAAGCTGTAGTTACGACGTTTAAGTCACCAAAGCAACAAAAGAGCTTAACAGAAATGGTGGTCAATATCTGATTTCAAGACTCTCTTCTGATCTGAGCGAATGAATTCATTGGTTGACTGCTAATTTGATTGACAGATGCGATTGGTCAATTATGATGGAAATATCATGGCGTTTTGTCCTCTTTGATGAAGAATCTAATTTACCCTTTCTTGTACAGTGCCCAACTATATATATCCCTTGTGATTTCATATGATGAAAAATGTGGGAAAAGAAGAATTTACTTTAAACTGGCAAATTCTACTTTGCGCACGATGTTTTCAACCTTGTGGGTTAGATAATATCCTTACTTATTATACTTTATGTTGCCATCTGCAAACTTTTTCTCTTCATACTGACCGAGGACTGCGCTTTACAGGTTATGATTAAACTAATGTTTTCTTCAATCCCTTTGCCTTCGTTCCGGGAATGGCTGTTGTGGTGCGTGCGTACGTACGTATATGTGTTCCCGAATGATTCATATTCTCGTGAATTGTATAATGGTACTTTACTGTCAGCAATTGGAAAGGTCGTATCACTTTATCTGTATCTGGGAACGTGACTTTTATTTATGACGATTCACGCGGAAAGGGGCCATTTTGGATATTGAACCCCTTCCCGCAAAGTTACGGATTTTGATGTCTCCAAGAAAAAAAAAACACTTTGGAAAACAACGTGCAAAAATTGAGATACTGATTGTTACAAGCAATTTCTTGATTATTCCATTATTCATTTTTTTTCTTTCGAGAACTTTCTTCATTTTCAAAAATATTTTCTACATCAAAATGCAAATATTTTCAAAAACTTCACCAACTACAAATAGATCTATTCGTCTGCAACTCCTCTGAAATTAGACTAATCTAAAATCATATCGTCTGGTAATCGGTTAAATGAAGAAAATCTTATATGAGCGCATGCGTGACATTTCCAATCATTACATATGTGCGTCAAGTAAAGACTCGGATCAGCCTGCGCATCCGCATAGTCTGATCAGAGTCTTCACTCTGCGCTCTGTATATAGATACTGACCCAAAGTTTCTCTAAACAATCAGCGAATATTCTAATTACCCCGAATGGCTGTCCAGGGTGCTCAATGTGTGCCAGTCACGTACATGCGAAATGGTGGAAATGTAAAGCATAGGCTCATATAATACAGTTTTACACACTATACATAATCACTCATACTTTTATGATCAATCAGTAAAGCCATTTTGTTTTCTCTAAATAATTTTATTTTAGATAAATTCCGCGAAATTTTTTTGTTGTTTGGCGACTTAAACGTCGTAACTACAAATTATTCACACTAAGGTTACGACGTATAGTTAGGTCGCCAATCAACGATTTTCCTTCTTCTTATTCTATTTTTATTTATTTTCTTTTTTTGTTGTTGTTGTTGTTGTTGCATGCTATTGACCATAGTTTTTGCAAAATAAGGCCGATTAAAATCGAATCGAGACTTCCTGTCTAAGTCAATGAGCACGGCCAAAGGAGTAAGTGGGAGGGGCCAGCAGTTGGTCAAGTCTTACACAGAACTATACATTTTATTACTAATTCGAAGAATGTTTATCCCTTAATTCTGTATGTGTTTTTAATATCTCTATCGTATTCCCCGAATGGGTTGGTCAGATCGAAAATCAAAACATGAATATAAAGTATTACAGAATGGCAATTCTATATCAAGAAAATCTTTCAAAGCGATAGGTTTCGACCAGTAAGCCTGCGCAATAGTCGGAATCCGACCTGGGTCTATGCTTTTTGCACGTCCAAAAGTCATCCCTCTACGCCAAAAGAGTTCCATATATAAAATCTTCACCCGATCTAATTTTCGAATACTTGAATTTTTCCTGTATGTATGTTTCTACTCCAACCGGGTCGGCGACCTGCCTATCCCTCGGGTCTTAATCCGGGTCCTTCAGCGGATTGCTCTGATGTGGGTGGAGGAGAGTCATGTTTCGCCGTTTGTTTTCTATTCGGCGAGCAGCTTTCATTATAGACTAATTATAATGTTTGTGTCCATTGGCTAGTAACACTGGTAAACTAATTTTGTTCAAATGCTGCTTGCACTCTGTGGTTTAAAAGGAAATAGGCTAGAAATTAAAATATATACAAATTTTGCTTGCACTCTTTGGTTTAACCCATTCCCACACAATCCCTCCTTTTTACACATAAAAAAAACTTTTGAAAACATTGTGGAAAATGAAGCAATTTCTTCTTTATCCACAATATTTTCTGTCCAAAAAGACGAAACATTTAAAAAAATCCATTAAATTGAAATAATCATCTGCAGCTTCTTTCAATTTGGACTAGTTTAAAATTTTGTTGTGTGGGATTGGGTTAAAAGGAAAAAGGTTAAAATTCAAAACGTTTACAAGGACGTCATCCACGCAATTCTTTTCTTCTAAGGGCCTATTTGAAAATATATTACTCAAAATTTGCTAACGCCCAGATTTTCGTTCAATGATTAAATGCTCTAAACAAAACGACTCAAAAAGCTTTTATGTATACAATGTTAATATAAAGATATAGAGGATAATCGTTTGTTTCAGTGTAAGATCGATTTATATTTCATTGAGTGAACAACAAAAGCTTTAATTTTCACGAGTGGCGAAGCCACGAGTGAAAATATAGCTTTTGTTGTTCACGAAATGAAATATCGATCGATCTTACTCGAAAAACAATCGATTGTTCTATTTCTTTAATGCAAAAATTAGACAAAATGCAAAAATTATATGACAAATCTTCTTAAAGCGCGTCATTTTGCACGTGACTGCTATGCAACGCTTATGATAACGTCACTTATTTGGCTCTGCTTAGATAACGTCAGATAGGGTGAAATGAACGAAAGCGGGGCATAAGTTGTTGATAATTTCACTGGACAGGCGGTGAGTTTATCAAATGATAATCTACCGTTATTTCTCCATAATCCACCTGAAAGCATTAAAGAAAATATTCGGACTTGATTACAGTGTAGTAAAAATGTAGCATGCATACTATGCACAAGAATCTCTTGAAAAGTTTGAATGGGGTTTTACGCCGCTTTCAACAATCTTTCAGTTATATCGCGGCGGCTAGAGCATAACGATGGAATCCTGGTATTTCTCACACCAGTACTACCATTACATCCTTTCCTAGCCTCCAGCTGCTATCCCACATAGGTCTACGATTATCGACCCATTGGTGCGAGACGAATAGTCGGAAAGGATGAGTGCCGCCGTCGGGGATCGAACCCGGGACCTCTAGATTGACAGTCCGACGCGCTACCAACTGCGCTATGACGGCGGATCTCTGGAAAAGAGATACCCTCTAAAACGTGTTTCATCTTCCCTGGTTTCTTCACGTTCTTTGATACATTTAGAAACTTTCAACAAAGTCATCACAAATTCGGAAAGATTTTCATTTCAATATGGCAGATAGACGTTTAAGACGTCATCTTAATCAAGATGAAATGAATTTGGGTATTCGGATGCTTCATTCTGGGTTATCCCAAAGGCATGTTGCTAATATCCTCATTGGAACAAGAGTTTTGTTTCCAGATTGTGGAATCGGTTACTAAGACCGAAATGTTGGGCATTTGCATTCTGATGGATGACAATGCGCGTGCACATAGAGCCCGCATCGCCAATTAATATCTCGTACAAGCCACAATCGTCCGTGTTGAATGGCCAGCTAGATCACCGGACCTTAATTCAATAGAGTATGCTTTGGGTATCTGTACAGGAGCTCAGACAGGTTCTTCTTCAAGAATTGGATAAAATTCCACAATATAAGATCAGGAGGCTTATCAGCAGTATAAAAGGTGGTAGATCAAGCACGTGGACATTACACACGCCATTAAAATGCATAAAACTTCTACTCGATTTTTTTAATTTCATGGTAGCACCAAAAATGTGGATTTTTACCATTACGTCCTTCGTGTAAGCCTTCCTCTCATAATAACACCGAAACATTCAACCTTAAACAAACTCTAAATATCTTTATCACTTATCAAATCTTGAGTAGTATATTATATTATTTATGAATATTCCACAGAGTGCCCTTTTGATAGAGCCGTGTGTGCTTCGTAATAAAAAAAACTAAAGAGGATATAATAAGATGTGTTTTATCGGTAAAAAAATGTACAGTTACTTGAATACAAAAATAGTCATATTAATAAAATATTTATAAAAAAAACTACGTCTGTGATATTGTCCGTTTAAACTGATAGCCCTGTCTATGAGAGGCTGGTTTTAATAGATCTAGGGGTAGTAACTCAACCAAATAATCCATTTTTATGTGCCGGCCCACGTTTCTCATCACAGCTTGTACTTAAAATGTCGGTTAAATTCAAAAGAACAAACATTTAATGGGTCACATTTGATCATATCACATTAAGAGTAACAGAAATGGATCGTAACAACTTCTTGACCATTGTTTCTGTTTTTACTGCTGCTCTCATTTTAGGTAGGTGTTCTTAATCTTAAAAAAAAATGTTTATCGTTCAAATACTTTATTTATTCAAATTATGCATCTTTTTAAACCCTTTCCTATTTTAATTTTTTATTTTTTGACTAGCCCAAATTTAAAGATTTTGCAGACGACAATTTAGAATCAAATTAATTTGTAAAAAATTAATCATTCAATAAGATAGAAAATATTGTGGAAAAAGAAGAAATTGCCTGTCACAAGCTATTTCTACTTTTTTCCAAATTGTTTTCTCAAGTATAAAATCACAGCGATGTAAAATCCCGGAAAGGGTTAGGTCAGACTTTCAATTAAAGGAGGAATTGTCCAATTGCGGCTGTCAATCGAAGCCACAATCGCAAAATCAAATCATTTATTTAGACCGGGATCGATGATGAACTCCAACATTGGCCGCCTTTATGTAAAGCATATTTCATTGGTTTTTCGACATAAATATCGTAATTATAGCTTATTTAAGTACGTAAGATCGCAAACCAACCATTCTACTTATGTGTTACTGGCCAAAAAATTTGCAAAATAAAGCCGATTAAAATCGGAGCGGAACTTTCTTTTGAGGTCAAATGAAGATGCCAACGGAGTAAGAGGACGAAGAAAGCAATTCGTCAATTGACCAATCGCGGCTGTCAATCAAAGAATCAACCGACCAGTAATATTATTTATTCAGCCCGGACCTGAGCTTTCAACCCCAACATTGGCCGCCATTTTTATAAACCTTTTTTGTTGGTTTATCGACTTAACCGTCCTCGTCCTAACTTCAGCTTACTCAAGCTTTAGATACGACGTTTAGGTCACCAACTAACCATTTTACTCATTTGTAACATCATACATATTTCAAAATAACGCCGTTAAAAAGTAAATCGAAACTTCCCATCGGAGTTAATTAGCGGGGCCCAGTGAGTTATTGGGCGGGGCCAGCGATTGGTCAATTAAGATTTAAGACTGTTTTTTTATGTCATAGGTTTTGTTGAGAATCAATAGTTTCAGAAAGTCGTCGCGATCAATCATTGAGTGAATAGAAGACGGTACATGGAATAATTATTATTTTCCCCTTCTTTTACATGAAATTTATCAAAATACGAATTTGAGTCGTCACATGAAGGCGGCTCTTCCAGGGTCCTGTAAAACAAATCAGAAACAGCCGATGTAAATCAAATACATTATTTTTAACTGAATTTGATAATGAAGAATAGTCAGACAAGATACAAAAAATATGCAAGGAGTGAAGCGTTTTGACCCCGTCAGCCTGCGTGGTTCGTGCGATCTGATAATTGGAGATATTTCCCTCTTCTGAGTTGATCCAATATCGTATGACGGGTCACTGATAATAAATACACATTCTAAAATTGTATATTTTCTTTTCTAAAAAGCTTTACATTAGATAATTGAGAATTCTCGAAAGTTTATCACTCGATAATTTCACAGAAAAATCAGTGTAACTATCAAATTGATCAACTCACAGTTTTGGTTACTCCCTGGAGTTGGCCGTCTAGCAGTCTGGAAGCTAGCAGCCAGAAGTTTGCAGCCAAGCAGCCAAAACTAAAACTGAAAAAAATGATTTGACCATAAGCCTAGCAGCGTAGCAGCCTGGATATCAAATCTCTTTCCAGCAGCCTACCAGCTCGGCAGCAAGCAGCAGTGAACTAAAACTTGATTAAAGCGATGATTTGACCAGCACCCTAGCAGCCTGGCAGCCTAGAAACCAAATGTCTTTCCAGCAGCATAACTAAAACTTGAACTAAACAATAATTCTGCAAGAAGCCTATCAGCCTAGTAGCCTTAAAATCAAATTTGTTTCAATACGCCTAGCAGGCTGGAACTAAAACTTTATTTAAACCTTAATTTGACCAGCCTGGCAACCTAAACCTTGAAATGAAATTTCGTCCCGGCAATCTAGCAGCCTGGCAGTCTGAAAATCAAATTTCTTTCAAGTAGCTTAGCATCCTGGTAGCCTGGAACTAAATTTTGATTCAAACAAAAATTTGACCAGCAGCCAGGAAGCCTGGAAATCAAATTTCTTTCCAGTAACTTAGCAGCCGAGAGGCCTCGCAGCCTGGACCTTAAACTTGATAAAAGTAATGATTTGACCAATAGCCTAGCAGCCGGACAGCCTATATATAAAATCTCTTCTCTTCTGCAGCCTGGTAGCCTAGCAGCCTGAAACTAAGCTTGATTAACAGCCTGGCAGCCTTTAAGCCTGGGAATCAAATTACTTTCAAGCAGCCCAGCAGCCTGGCTTGCTGGAAATAAAATTTGATTTAAACAATGATTTGACCAGCAGCCTAGCAGCCTGGAAGCCGGGCAGCCTTGAAAATCAAAACTCTTTACAGTAGCCAAGCAGCTTTGTAGCCTAGCAACCTTAAACTTAAATTTGATTTAAGAAGTAATTTGACCAGCAGCCTGGTAGCCTGGCAGAATATAAATCGTGTATCTTCTGCAGCCTAGCAGCTTCGCAGCCTTGCATCCTGAAATAAAGCTTGATGAAATCAATGATTTGACTAGCAGTCTAGCAGTCCGGGAGTCTGGAAACCAAATCCTTTTCCAGAAGCCTAGCAGCTCGGCAGCCTGAAGCTAAAATTTGGTAAAATCAATGATTTTACGAGCGGCATTGCAGCTTAGCAGCCTAGATATCAAATCTCTTTTCAGCTACCTAGTAGCCTGGAAGACTGGAACAAAATCTTGGTTGAAGCACTGATTTGACCACAAGCCTGGCAACCTGTAAATCCATTCTTTTGCCATCAGCCTAGCAGCCTGGAAACCCTGTAACCTGGAAATAAAACTTGGTTAAAACAATGATTTGACAAGCAACTTAGTCGGCAAATAGCACTTCAGTTTTGTTAAGTGCATGAGTTTCACCAGCCTATCTATTACGATGTGACAGGGTGTAGTTTCCCTGCGTCTAACTAAATTCGGGATTTCGAGGGGAGGGGAGTAATTTTTAATCAATACGTCAAATTTTTTTTTTTTTCTTTTTTTTTCAAAACCTCAAAGAGAGCAAAAGAAACAATAAGGAGGAAAGAAACAAAAAACTGGCTTATATGAATTGAAAAATCACGGCCGTCAATCAAGAAATGCATCAAGTCAAGTCCAATCAAGTCATTCACTCAGCCCTGTTTTGAGATTTAAACTCTGTTAATTGCCATATTTGCGAAACATTTTGTCGGTTTGGCGACTTAAAAGTCGTAACTGCAGCTTATTTAAGCTGCCGTTACGCCGTTTAGGTCGCAAACTATCTACTTAATTTTCACATGCTACTGGTCATACATTTTTCAAAATAACTCTGTTAAAAATCGAAGAGGAATTTCTTGTAGGAGTCAATGTGCTGTGCCAACGGGTTTACTGGGCGGGGCCAAGGATTGGTCAGTTACAACCGTTTTTTAACTCTGTAGAAAACAGCTTCGTTTTTTTCTTTTGTTCTTGATATTGCCCTTGTGCTCGATGATTTTGCTTCAGCTGTCATCAAAGGTCAATCAATCCACAAACAATGTGTAGACAGTCGACAATGCTTTAAAACGAATGGTCTTACTTTCAGTAACATACTTTTTTATCCCTTGACACAGTTTATCCTCGTGATATATCGTGCAAATTCTCTCTCTTCCGGTAACATGGCAATGACCAGGACTTTGTTCATAAAGAGATGGGAAGAAGAAGAATCCATAAACATGTTTGTAGTTCTCAACAGAACATGCATCATTTGTTTTTTCTTAGAAATGCACAAGAGGGGGCTTCTAACTTTTTTTAGATTGTTTGAATGAGGTTTAACGACGCTTTAACAATTTTTCAGTCATATCGGGGCGGTTGGGGAACCTAACAATGGATCCTTGTAAATCACACATCAGTTCCACCTTTATATCCTTTCCTAGCCTCCAGCTGCTATACCAGTTAGGTTTACGATCATCCACGCATAGGTAAGAAACAAATGTCGGAAAGAATATGTGCCGCCGCCAAGGGTCGAACCCATGACAGCCCATGATTGAAGTCTGGGAGTCTGATGCGTTACCAACTGCACTATGACGGCAGTCCTCTAAGTTTTTGTAACCCGCGTTTAATTTAACGAAATAAGGAAAATGGTTTTAAAAAAGGTTACGGTATCCTTCTGGTTCAAAACTGGTTCAAAAACATGCTGATTGCTTCAAGGTTAGGCGTATTAGACCACTAGGTGACGTATCTATGGATTGGTCACTCTTTATTGTGTCGCCTCATAGGCGACACTAATTGTGGTATACTCATTCTAATTTTAAATTACGTCATGAGGGAAAATTAATTCTACCTGAGAATCGCAACTGTATTCTAATAACGACTGTTTACAATATAAATTTTTAAAGCAGTACTATAAACCTTACAATCTAATCTTGCAACACGCCGAAATTTCATGATAACAATGTTTTAATTGTTTTATTTTGTGCATGTCACTGGAAAGTCCCTCTTTCCGGTTTGCCCGTAAAAGATTTGTCTAAAAACCAACCGATTAGACCTATATATATATTTGTTACACTCCACTAAATTTTATATAGTGTTGCTCCCATTCTTTATTATGTGCGAAGTACAGATACATGGTATTGTGTACATTGTGTTACATCTTATAAATTACCAATAGGAAATATCCGTAATTATCCTTATTCTATATTTTAATTTTGTGCGAATCAATTCAAATCCGCTATGGATAGTGTTTATCCATACCAAATAAGTATTGTTCATGCGAATTTAACTTTTACGATTCCGTCATTTTGAGCGGGCTTTTGACGTCTATATTCCCGGTTAATTTGCTTTGATTAACCTTGAACTCATTACCAGACAACACATTCCTCATTTACCATAAATTTTCATTACTGGAATATTTACTTTTAAGCTCGGCTGTTGTCAAACAAAATTGCAGGTATTGCAGTAAGCTCAGTGTTGTTGTCGCAAGTATAAAAACTTTAGCAGCATTGAGACTTGGAATATATATGTAATCTATCAAAAGATCAACCTGTACTATATAGTATCAAGAAATTAAAGAAATGTCATTCTAATAAAAACCATGCCTTTTCCCTACTAATATCTTCTATTCACTATCAAGCAATCAACCGATGAAAATCATTCACACATACCATCTATAACAGTTTGCAAACACCTTCCTAAACTAGCAAATACCGCCCAACTTCAAACAATCGTTTTAATCAAGTTATAGCTCTAGCCTGCCAAGCTTCTAGGCTGCTGGAAAGAAATTTGATTTCCAGGCTGCCAGGTTGCTACGCTGCTGGTCAAATCATTGCTTCAATCATTTTTAGTTCCATGCTGACAGGTTTCTAGGCTGCTTAAAAGAGATTTGATTTCCATGCTGCCAGACTGCTGGTCAAATCATTTATTTCATCGAGTTTTAGTTTCAGCCTATAAGGCTTCAAACTTCAGGCTGCCAGGCTGCCACATTAAGGCTGCTAGGCTGCTAGACTGCGAGGCTGCCAATTTCAGGAAAACTGTTTCCTGCTTTCGTTCATTGCATTCTACTGAACGTCATCATTTTGCCATGTTATTCACGTTCGAAATGACGAATTTTTAGAAATCTCCTCAGGGATTTCATATTCTGTTTATTTTGCATAAAAAATAGAATAACTTGGGGGGGGGTATTTTGTTTGTTTGTTTTTGTTATTGTTGTTTGTTTGTTTTTGTCTTGTTGTTGTTTTATTGTGTGTGGTTTTGTTGTTGTTGTTGTTTGTTTTGTTTTTTGTTTTTTTGTTCGCGTAAGATCATTGTTGCTTTCAATTCGCCATTCGTGAAAAAAAATCTTTTGTTGTTCACTCTATGAAAGATAAATCGATCTTACACTGAAACAAACAATTATCTTCTTTAAATATGGATGTCGTAAACGTTAAGTAATAACCAATCCTTACACATGTTACCCATTTTGAAAATGGGTCTTCTTTATATTACGTAAAATATCGACACTATTCAGACCACCCCAAAAGCGGTGATTTGCTCGGGTGAAATCTTCGCATTTTATTTTACAGATGCGCTTGACATAGATTGGTCATTTTTCTATACTATAAAACTATTTTCGAAATGCCAACCCCAATTGGAAGGCGAAGGGTCTGACTTCAAAAATATAAATAAATATGACGATCAAAATGATAAGATCAAAATAATTCTACGCAGTTAGTCTACAATTTATGTAAGAATCATCGATTTTTATGTCACGAAATCCCTGTAAGGGATTTCCTTGGCTCTGGCGACCAATGGCGTTTCACGGAATTACTTTCAGGCAAAATTGTTGGCCTAGGAGGCCACCTATTAAATCGCTGAATGCGCTGAAAAAGTAGATCTATTTTACAAAAAAAGAAATCCGGCGAAAGAAATACTACCACGAACCATTTCAAGACCATATTCCAATTATTCTAGCAAAAGAGCTTCACAATTAATTTGGGTATTAATGAAACTTACTAAAAAATACTATTGTTGGGGACTTCTAAGTGAAATATCTAAGCCCAAACTATGGTGGTACAGAACAGTCACCATTTGGTATACACCTGTTCTAGAATAATGAGGCTGTTAATCAAAATTACTATTGTTTGGGACTGCTATTGAAAATCTAAGCCCAAACTATGGTGGTACAGAACAGTCACCATTTGGTATACACCTGTTCTAGAATAATGAGGCTGTTAATCAAAATTACTATTGTTTGGGACTGCTTTTGAAAATCTAAGCCCAAGCTATGGTGGCAGAGAACAGTCATCATTAGATAATCAAACTTCTTTATGACCCTGCATCGAGGGCAAATTGTTTTTACCCTGTCTGTTTATCTGTTTGTCTGTTACTCTGTTTGTCCGCCAAAAGCTTTTAACATTGGCTATAACTCTTGAATGGTAAGCCTTCATATTTAACATGATTATTGCTTGGGACAAGACCTTTCTGTTGGAACCGACTAAAGGTCATCAGTCGAGGTCATTTTTCAAGGTCACATATTTGAAAATTTTTAACTTTAACATTGGTTTTACTACTGATTTCCATATTGTAGCAAACAAGTGTTTCTGAAAATGGTAGTGGCGGGGGGGGTGTTTATTGGTGTTTAACACTTACATCTTGATCTTATTCCATTGAGAATTCACTCAAACTTTCGATTTGAATAAATATTCAATTTCTAATTTACATTAAATGTTGCAAGCATTGTTTTTTTTTTTTTTTTTTTTTTTTCTTTAATTTTTAAGCATTTACGATATCATTTCTGAAGAAATGCATCTTTGATATGAAGTCAAAGTTTGAGTAAATGGTCACTTGGATACGAAGAAGTTTCATAATTTTGGGCCCTGATTGTACCAAAAAAATTTAGAATACTACTAAAACAATTTATTGAAATATAAACGATGAAGGTACATATTTCGAATCTTTTCGTTCTACCTAGTTGTTCAAATTCTTAGTATTTGTATCTTACAATTTCCATAATTTCTTGGCCTTCAGTACTACCAGTGCTTTAATTTAAATTAAGTCCCACCACAATTTAGGGTTGTTGACATTAAATAATGACGTCAGTGATGTCGTTTTCACTTTCGCTAGTCATTCAAACAACTATTGCACATTCGCACATTTCCTCTCGGTCAGGAAGGTTATCGCAATCGTCCGTTACGTTTAGCATCTGTGTATTTAACTGTCAATGCCGAAGAACAATTAGGTGTTTGATGTAAACAAACACGAGTTGAAATCGACGATAAAGCACACAAGAAATGGTTTTCAAAGAACTTCAAGCATACCATGCTTTTGCATTTTTGTAATAAGAAAGCTCTAGTATGCTTTGACCAAATGAAAATAATATTGTTTAAACTGCTTATTTCTTCCTCGAAAGGAAGATCTGGCTTTTAATTTTCTGTTTTCGACCATACAACTCATAGTGATAGCCAACGATTAATAAATACACAATTTGAATGAGGAAGCTAACAAAATTTAAGGAAATAATACATTATACAAGGAAAATTCCAAATCTCTAATTTTCTGTGTGCTAATGTTTAAATATATTCATTGTTTATCCGTTTAATAATTTATCATAGCAACCGTTTAATCGATATACGATTTGAAAGGCCACAGATTTAGTATTTTTAGTTCAAATAAATTGAAATGACTAATTTCTGATTTTTTGTATTGTTCGATTAATTCTATTATCGTTTGTTATAAAGCCCGGCCGTTTAACCCATTCCCACACAATCTCGCCACAAAAAGCAATGAAAAACATTTTGGGAAGATAAGAAATTGCTTAAGACAACTGTTGTATTTTCTTTCAATTTGGACCAGTCTTAAGTTTTGACGTCTGGTAATGGGTTAATCATTTTGATAGCCACCAATGAACCAATACACAATCACTTTTTCAAGCTTTAGTTACGGAGTTTAGGACGCCTACCTACAATTTGCCGTTTGTTTATGCCCATGTCTAAGTCCTTTTTTTCTCAAAACAATTAAGAGATGAAGAGAATATTTTTTGTATTCATGGAGGTATGAACCGCAAAAACTAATCACACTGTATGAATACGCGAAGCGGATTCATACATAAGAGTGATTAGGTTTTACGGTTCATACCCCCATGAAAACAAAAACTATTCTCTTTATTTCTTATAATTCAATAGTATCGAGCGAAGAAAGCAAAAACTCTTCATCTTTTGATACCTTTTTGTGTTTTACTATTTTGTGCGGAAGCATACAAAATCGCTGCGTGCTCAAAATTTTGTTCATTTTTTTTACCAATCAGAACGCCCGATTTTGAAAGACGAAACTAATATTAAATAATACCCATTATTGCCTCCCGCAAAAGGTCAGGTCGGAGGTCAGTGGGCGAGGTTTCAGATCAGTCAAGTGATGAACCCTTAATCACCAAATTCGCTGGTGTCAATCAAAAAGCGGCCAACCAATCAAATCATTCATTTAGACTGGACGCTAACTTTGCACTCCAACATTAGTCGTCATTTGTGTGGAACACTTTTGTTGGTTTGGCGTCCTAAACGTCGTAACTACAGCTTATTCAAGCTGTAGTTACGACGTTTAGGTCGTCATCCAACTATGTGGGGCCAGCGATTGGTTAATTCGATTTATTCTAATAAGCAAGGCATACCTAATTTTCAACGTTATCTTCCGATAGGTGGCATTTTCCAAATACTGACCTATCTAATTTGAGCATTCTGGGTAATGTCATTCGTTTCCGTCGAACTTCATTCAAAATGTCAGTGCCCATGAAACGCACGCTTCGAATTATTGATGCCTCTTCTTGGAGCACAGGTAAACATTAATCCTTTCGCAATTAAAAATAATTATTTTTCTAATTAATTTTGGGCGACATTTAAGTTTGATTTCTCCACTATTGTAGGTTTTATTGCAATTACCCACTTGCTACTTTTTGGCGATATGATATGGAGTTAAGCGTACGACGTAGTAAGATTTATCCCAATCTGGATAAGTGATACGGTCCCGAAGACAGGTCAACCTTCGGAGAATATGACATGCGCAGACAACGAATTTTCAAGGGTTTACGTGGAAAAAAATACTAGTTCTACCTGCCAGTTGACCAATCGCGGCTGCCAATCAAGTAACCAACCGACCATTCAAATCATTTATTAAGCTCGGACTGGAAGTTTAGCTCCTACATTTGCCGCCATTTTTGTTAACCCTTTTTGTTGGTTTTGCGACTTAAACCTCGTAACTAAAGCTTATTCAAGCTGTATTTTCGACTTTTGGGTCGTCACCCAACCATATTTTTTTATTTTATTATTATTATTTTCATTTTTTTGTAACATGCTACTAGCCGAAAACTTTTCAATTTAACTTTTCAATATAACGCCATTAAAATCGATGCGGGACTTCCTGACGCGGTCAGTGGGTGAGGTCAACGAAGTAAGTGAGCGGGGCCAGCGATTGGTCAGTTACATTCTAGCGATATTCCCTAAACTTTCAAAATGGCGCAAAAACTCGGAAAAAGGTTCTTTCTACATCCTCCCTGAATCTCATCTCGGTATATACTCTTGACAGGTTTATAACACTGCTTTCCATTGTATGCTAATCTTTTGTACCTAGCGATTTTGATGTAATGAAAGTGTCTATTTTCGCTTTGTTTTACCTCACCTGACAAAGAGAAGTCAATGTGAGCTATTGTGATTAGACTTTGTCTATTGTCTAGTTTTACTTTGGGAACTCTAGGGGCCACATTTTTGCACAAATGCCTTGAAACTTAGTCAGAATGTTAGTCTACCTGATTTCTCGGGCAATTACGGAAATTGGGTCACATGTAATCACAAAAGGTGTCACTAGGTCAAACCGTAGAAAAAAAACCTTATGTGCACAATAAAAGCAAATTTTTTACTGAAATGTCTTGAGTTTTTCTGCATGATATGTCTATCAAACTTGATATATGGTCACATTGGGTCA